>QANU01044385.1:159860-276004 GCA_003254905.1 Nissolia schottii
TATATATATATATATATATATAATGTATTGCATCTGCATGCCATGGTTTTTTTGAAGGGTCCCATGTCATCGTGCAGACGGCCACTCACTTTCCCCAGAGTTCTCACCCCTCACCTCCTTGTCCAGTTACAGGTTACGAAGCAACATAACAGAGCATGGAGTTTGTGGTCAACGTAGCAATGTTAGACACCAAGAGTCAACAGTTCACTTTAAGGTGAAACTACCTATAGGAATTGTTAGTTTATTTAGTTTATTTTTATTTTGTAATCAAGTTATGTCTAGAGTGCTCCAATTGTATACAGGCAGGATCCTCGTACCATTCGTATATTTCATCACGTATATTTATATTTATTATAAAAGAGTTTATGTTTATTCAGAAAATAAATGGTTTATTTGTTTTTAATTAAAGTTAAAGTGCATGTTTTCACAAAAAAAGCGTTCCAGAGGCTTCCGTAAGGGAACTAGCCCCTTGCTTGCTGGTCACCTCTTAAGTTGGGGTGTGACAATTAGGTCATGATTGGAGGTTGCAATGATGCTATGAAGGATGATGGCAATGGTTCAAAGTAGGTGGCAGTGATGATGGTTGTAGGTGGTCGATTGCTATGGTTAGAGGTTGTCACAGGGTGTGGTGATTTGTGGTGGTTGGTTTTTTGGAGAGGGTTATGTTGTGGTTGGTAGAGATGGTGACTAATTGAGGCTCGATTGATGATTACGGCGAAGGTTTTGGAGGTTGTTAATGAGGTTCACAATGGCAAGACAAGGGTTGCTAGGGTGGTGAGGGCAACTCTATTTGTTGTTATGGTTCTAGTTGTGAGGCTTTAATGGAGGTAAACGGTTTGTTGTAGAGGTGGTGAGTGATGGTGATGGGGATTTGGCTTGTTGGTGGCTATCATGAGATGGGTAGAGAGGTTTTGTTTGGTGATGGAAAGCTAGTGGTGATTTTTATGGGTTTTGTTGGTTTGTGGTAGTACAGATAGTGGTTTATGTGGTGGTGATCGTGATGACCCATCCTTTCAAGTATCCTTACGAATGGTTATAGTAGTCCCAAGAGGTGTCCTTAGGCCTTTGTTTAGGCCTTACGGACTCAAGTTAGGGTGCAATGGTGCCATATTGGCGCTTTGAGCAAAGTCTCACATTGCCAGTTTAGTCGTTTGGGGGAGCTCCTCCTCCCTTATATATAGAGTACCACTTGGTGACTCCAAGCACTTATTAGAAAGGTACTTTTTGAGTAAAAATCCTTCCCAGTATTTTTTAGAGTCCCAACCAGTGAGGGTTCTTTCTCAGTTTAGAAGCATGTCAAGTTAAGGAGACATCAATCCTTCCTTTTCAGACAAGCCTCTTCTTAGTAGTTGCTATGGGGGAGGGGTCTAATGCCGCCAGCGCAATGGTGTTGATGTGGTGTAGTAGCACTAGGGTGCAATAGTGCAATAGAGCTCTACGGTGCAATGGCGCCATTGCTCCTAGTACAGTGGTGCTGCCAAGGCGCCACGATGTTGGATCCCATGGTTGGTTTTCATTTTTTTTTCAGTCTCTTTTTTTATGTCTTATGGTGTTGGGGTTATTGGATGCCTCAGGTGTTAATGCAACTTCGCTAGGATTTTCTAGGGCAAGTATTAAGTTGTTAGTCGTTCGAGGTGAGTAGTGATCAGTTTAACTATGTACTGTCGTAGAATAACCACGCATATTAGATTAGGTTACACCCTAATGATAGATAACTTATTAACATGTGCTCAATAGTAACACACTAGGTCTTGTGTAGTCAATAGTAGTTATGATGTTAACATGTTGGATGATATATGGAATGTGTATTGCCTATTCATGTAGTTATGATAGTAAATGAGTATGTGTGGTGTGTTCCCTAACATGAGACAAAATTAAATGGATAAATGGTATGATCATAATGAACATGTTGCATGCTTTAATTTGACTAAGACACTGGCTAGATGGTTGAGATGTTATAAATGATTAAGTATAGGGAACTATTGATTCGTGTGGTGCTTGTTTGTCAGCTAAGTTTCATCTAAATGTATGTATATAACTGCATGGATTCTGGGAATGGCACAAGCACTAAGACACAATCAGCTACAACATAGCATGATGATTTGAGCACTTAGTGCAAACCACCCTAAGGATGGAAGTTTGAAACGCTTAAGCGTGGTCAGGTTAAGTATCTCTTGAGGAGGGCGACACGTAACACTCAATGGTGCACAGTTATGGTCTAACTCTGGGGCTGGCATTTCAAACACCTAGAGGAAACCCTCATAGGATAAGTTTAGTAGATTCGGTTAGGATTTGGTCAGGACTAATAGGCTTACATTAATGATCTGTTATGTAATTATATAGTATGCTCTCCATGCCCATCATGTGTATATTGTTGTATGTTATTGTTACATTTAGGTTTTAAACCCTATTCACTGAGTGTTGAACTCACCCACACCTATTTGTTTTTAGATCAGGTTGAGGACATTGGAGTTGATCCTCAATTTTAGTAGTAGTCTCAGTTTTGAGTTTTTGTGACCTTCGCTCTGTAGTGGGGCCAGTTTAATAGTATTTATGTATTTTGTTATGCCAATCAAGGTTGTCAAACTCGAGAGTTTAAATAAACTCATGAAGACTCAACAAACTCGAATCGTAAATTTGTAAGAGTTTACATATGTAAAAAATATATGTTATAAGCAATATAATTAGGAACTAAACATGAGTAAATTTTGCATTCATAATTGACATTGAATAGTGTTAACTTTAAAATAAAATAAATGAAAAAAATATCATAAAATATACCTTAATGCATGACACTTAGTTATGTCATACGTTATTTTGTATATGTATTACTTTATAGTTTGATAAAAACATAACTCAATTATAATAAATATATAAAATCGGCTTAGTAAACTCAATAGGTATTGTCTAACACACACAAAGTCAACTAAATATCTAAAAACATTGCCAAATTTATGCATCTTGAGGTAAACTCATAGGTAGATTTTAACTCTTAAACTCGCTAGTAAAATCGAGAGTTTACTTAAACTCGTACGAGTTTACCAAAGAAGAGTTTACATGAATGTTAACTTGTTTTGTGTAGTGAAATCGTAAACTCGTAAGAGTTTACGAAAATTCGAGAGTTTAATAACCATGATGTCAATTGCTCCAAAACGGTTAGAGGATGGATCTTTCAAGCTTAGTTTTAGAAGTTATTAGTTATTTAATTATGTTATGATTAGTTGTAAACGGTTAGCAGTTTTATGTTCATTAAGTATTAATCAGACTAAGTATTTATTATTATATTTGCGTATTAATTGAATTGATTGGTATTAGACTAGTCAGCGAGTTTCCATAGGTCCAATAGTTCTACGTGCTTTCACGACCAGATTTTGGGTCGTAATAGTGATGGCGAGGCAGGGTTGTTAAGTGGTGATGGAGGCAAGGTGGTCTGGGGTGGTTTCATGGTGGAGCAATAGTAGTGTGTGTAGACAAGGATGATGAGTGAAAAGGAAGCAATGGTTTTTTGTTGGTGTGTAGATTTCTGTGAAAATTTCTGAATTGGGATCTTATGAGAAAGCTATAGTGATTGCCTTTGGGCGTAGGCTGCTGTTTGTGTGTTTAATGTTGAAGGTTGTAAGATGGTGATGATAGCGTTGAGGAGATGATGTTGCCATGATGGTGATGATGTTGTAATTTGGTGGTTATGGTCAGATGTTGGAGTTGACGATGATGGCAGCCGCGAAGCCAAATTAAAAATTTATGTTTAGGGGACTGAGAATGTGCTTTAATAGAATAAAAGTTTACTATTTTTATATTTGTTGTAAATTTTAACATTTTTTTTAATAAAACTTTTATATAACTTATATACATATAATTTTTAATCTTATTTTGCGGTCTTTGACACGTTTAATTGCCTTTAATGTCCAAAGATGTACACATGAGTAAAGAAAGTTAATATACACAATATAAAGATAACTATTATTTACTTTAATTTTAAGATTTATACTAAAATAACCAAAAGAGATAGAAAAAAGAGAGCATTTAATAAACAAAAAAGTATTAAACATGCACAATAATAGATGTAAATGAATTTATGTGTATGTTTTATTTGATTTACTTCTCATTTCTTAAAAAAGAAAGTAATTTAAGACTTTTTTTAGTACATTGGTTGCACTAAGGTTTGAACCACTAATTTCATGCAAATCAACAATTTTTAAGTATTAGTAATTTTTAGTGATTTAATAAGGCTTTAAATACTAGTAATTTTTACTTAGTTTCTCAAATTCAAAGAGATGAAAAGTTAATAAAAAAATGTATACTATGCTTGTAAGACTTATATTTTATAAGTAAAAAATATAAGGTACAATAATTTAATTTTCTTTTTAAAAAAGTCAATAATTTTAAGCCTCAAGTCAATAAATTTTTTTAGTACATAATTATTTGCATACATATAGTAGTATATATATGTAAAAAAAAAAAATCCAAACCTTAGCCATGGCCCTTGCAAGCAGGGACGGAGGCAGAAATCGGGTAAAAGGGGTTTGAAAAATGGGTAAAAGGGGTTTGAAAAATAATAAAATATATTATCAAATAAATATTACAATATATATATATATATATAAATATGTGGAAAAATAAATATTTTTAATTGAGAAAAGATAAATATAAATTTATCATAAATTTGTTGTTATTGAATGTTCAATATGTTGAATGAATGATATGATGCAATGTTTTATAATTATGATAGAAAAAAGGAGTGATTCAATAAGTTCATAACAAATGAGATAATTACAACTATATTGGAATGTGTTAAATTGATTGTTTAATATCATATTTTTACTATACAGTTAAAACTATACAGAACTCAAGAGATGCAGGAGCGAAGAGGCAAATCAAGGCACTAGGTTATCAAACCTTTCTATTCTAATTATGCATTAATATATATATATATATATATATATATATATATATATTAATTTTAGAAATTCATGGGGGCACAATCTCTATAGACCCCCCCTAAATTCGTCCATGCCTGTAGGCCCGCCTTTGCTCCAGCCTTCGATGATGGTGAGGATGGCGGCTTTGTGGCAATGGTGGTGAAATCATAGTGATGGCTATGGTTTGTGTGGTGGTTGGTTACGGTGGCGTGAAAGTAGAGAGTCTTATGTGATGAGGGTGCATATTGTTGCCTTTCTAGTGGCTGCTAGTAGTCTTTTTGAGTAAGGAAGTGGGATCGGTGTGGGATGGATGTGGGTGTAAGAAACGGGGGTTAATGAGTGGTGTTTGACGGAGAAGGGGGTTGTTTTGGTGGAGGAGTCGTGGATTGTTGGTTGTGTGGTGGCTTGATGATTTATTGGAAACGTTATTTTCCTTTTCAGTATACTTGCCATAAATTGTTTGGGGGGTTAGTATTCTTTCCTCTCTTAATAATCAAGGTTTTTTCTTAGGGTATATGATTCGAGGAATCAATAAACATTTGCAAGAATAACATTTTAGGAATGTTATTGCTAAGAATGACTTTTAAATGTGTTTGGTTCACTCATTAAATTCTTGGCAACCTTGCAAAATATGCCTAGGAATGAACCATTTATACTTTTAGTTAATACTAAAATTCTCAGGAATATTTTTTCTTTTACAAAAAATATCCCTATCAAATGGAGAAAAAAAATTGATCATTACATGCATTAAACCCATATTTAAATATAATTTCTATATAATTAATAGTTATTTTCTTAACTCGCAAAAAAGCTATTATTATTATTTATTATTATTATTTATTATTGAATATTAATTAACAGTATTA
The DNA here is from genome assembly GCA_003254905.1 of Nissolia schottii. NCBI lineage: Eukaryota > Viridiplantae > Streptophyta > Magnoliopsida > Fabales > Fabaceae > Nissolia > Nissolia schottii. The sequence continues at coordinate 165,646 of QANU01044385.1, forward strand.
ATATAAATTATTTCTTATTACTAGTTCTATTATTAATTATTTAATATTTATTATTATTAATTATTTAATAATAATGATCAATTATTATTATTAACTAAATAATTAATAATAATGATTAATTACTGTCATTATTATTAATTATTTATTATTATTTATTTTGTATTATTACTTATTATTTTATCAACTCCCATAAAATTATTATTTTTTATTATTATTATTATTATTAATTGGACATTAATAAGTGTTATTAATTATTATTATTATTATTATTATTATTTTTATTATTATTTAATACTAGTATTATTATTATTATTATTTAATATTTATCTTTATTATTAATTATTATCATTAATTAGTATTATTTATTGAATATTTATTATTAGTATTATTATTTGATATTTTATTATTATTATTATTATTATTATGAGAGGGTAAAGTTGGGTTTTCAATTTTAAATGAGGGTAAATTTGTTTATTTGCATTTTTTGAAACATTCCTTTCTCAACGGAATTTTAGAATCCCATGGGGGAGGATCGAATTAAAAATGGGAGAAAGTGGATGGTTTTTTATTCCGAGAAATATTACTTTCTCAAAAATATTTTTTCATTCCGCAAACTAAACAGAGCAATTTGTCATTCCTAAGCTCAAATTCCTGGAAATGCTAACAGATTTCGCAAATCACACACCCCCTAAAGGTCTTCCCTGAAGAGTTTTTAACTAAGTCTTCCCCTTTTAGCTAAGCTTTATTGAGTTTTGGTGGCTTGGGTGGTTCTGTTACTCTGTCCTTTTTCGAGTAAGATCAATAAAATTCTTGTGAGACTTTCCAAGAGGTTGGTGAGGCTACCTATATAGTAGGCTTGGCAACCTTTGCGGTTGGCAAGGCTTCCTATGAGGTTGTGAGGGTACCAGTGCGGTTGGCGAGGTGATAAGGGTTCTTTTTCAGTGTGATTGACGATTATGTTGAGTTATGGGTTGTAGATGGATTCCTAATGGTAGTTCAATATCTTTAGAGGTCTATTCGATGTTGATTTAGTTGTTGGTTTTTTTTTATATTTATGTTGTTTTGTATTATTTGTTGTACTACTGGCCTTTGGGCCTTTCCTCTGCAATTTGGGTTTGGTGGAGTATCATCATATAAAAAAATAATAGTAGTAAATGTTTTTATATAATCATTATTAATGAGTAACTGAAAATGGTTGCACAACCAAAATCCTAATCCTTATTTCTCTCTCTCTCTCTCTCTCTCTCTCTCTCTCTCTCTTCACATCTTCTTCTATTCTTGTCTTTTTAAGAGTGTTAGAGAAGGGGATTGTCATCATTTTTCTTTGGTGGTAGCCCTACGTTTTTTTCTTTTCCATATTGGAATTTTTCTTGTGCTTTCATTCTCCTTTATAGGTGTTTCTATTTTCCTTTACAGTGTTTTCGTTCCCTTTTATGGTTGTAGTTTTGTTCTCCTTTTGTGGTGTTTTATTTTTCTTTTATGTTTGTTTTCATTTCTATGTGTAAGATTTCGTTTATAGGGATCTTACATATGAAGAAGATATTTAGATTTATTATGAAATGAAGCATAATACATTATTCAAATTGCAGTATCGGTAGTGTTAGTCTTCGATATGAAAGATGCTTAGACATTGATAGTCTTCGAGCAAGAAGTGTATTATTTTCAATTTGTAAGTGTCGTTAGACTGCTTTGTGACTGAAATTCTTCTTTATTGATTTAAAAAAAATCTTTAAATGGTTGCTTTCTTATATTCTTTTTCATAAAAAAAATGGTTGCTTTAGTTAAAATTATTCTAAAAATTAGAGAAAATTACAATCTTTAGATTGAATTTCAAAACTGTGAGCAAACCATCATTTTCCAACTTGAAGTTGGCAACATCCTACAAGTTAGTCCTTATCATTTAAAAATGCAGTTCTTGATCCTCGAAGTTGTCAATCATTAGTCACATTTGTCCCTCGATGTTAATGGGTTGTTAGTTAGGGTAAATAGCTACTGAGTTAGCACATTCCTTACCTGAACCTTAAATATTGAAACAAAATCCTAAGGCCCCAAATCTTCATTGTGGTTCATTCATGTCATCTTCTTTGCTCATTCTCTCTTCGCTTAGCTTGACTCAATAATTTATTTATCAAGATCCTGAATTATGTTCTCATTCTAATCATTTAGTTACATGATCATTTGATGTTAATATGACCTACTACTTTCTAGTTATGGTGAGGATGAGAAAATATAATTTCTTCTTTTTCATCTTAAAAATGAGAGGATCTTGATTAATGAAAGTAAGGTTTAAATCCAACCTCATACAAACTACTTAAGTCCCTTACCACTAAACCATTCCTAGTGACTTATTTCTATTTCTATTTTTACCAAGCAGAAACTTAACATGAGTAATGTTAGATAGAGTTGTCAGATATTCGTAGTCGATGGAATATTACTTAATTGACAATTACTAAATCTTGCGAGAGTTAAGACACGCCGATTGCTCTATTTGATGAAACATTATGTTTGTTGGTGGTGGAGGGAGCGTTAAAGAAATGATGAGTGGTGGTGGCAAAGGTGTGAGGAATAAGAAGGGATGAAAATGAGAACGGATAAGTTGGATAAACCGAAAAACAATACATTGCATAACAATTTGATATTGAAAGCACAGGTTCACAAGGTACATTAGCAGCCATTGCCCTCGCCCTGCTTGAAATGTAATGGTCGGATTACAATTTACATTGTTTGATAGATCTCCCATTGCTAATGCGCTATAACAACATGTGCTTGCTCCTCTGATATCTACAAGGTAAAAGGATTACTTGTAAGCTTGTTACTCTATCAGAGAAGTTGTAACTACCCGTTGTGTTGTTCAAGTCATTGAGCATACAGATATCGAGCGGAAATAAACGTGGAAGGAGGTCCTACCAGCACCACATTCTACAAAAGGCAACAGTAAGGTAGAAAAGATGCCCTCACAAGATGGGAGCAGGTATTCAATACACAGAAAACTACAAAGGGGCATGAACAACACAATCAATTGGTACAGAAGCAAAACAAATGTCCTTCAAGAACTGAAATCACACCCACAAGAAACTATAAAACAGGAAGAGCATATTCATAGAACGTAAGAGGATGATTTAAGCTTTTCTGTAGCAGCAACACCACAACCAAAATGAATGAAACCTACTAATTAGAAACATAACTATCTTTTGTCACAAATTTATCAACGAAAATTAAGGATTCTGACAACTACTTGATGGTCCTATGACATGACAAGCTTACAGCAAGTATCAATGTGAAATGCTTCCCTTAAACATAATCAACAGTAAAAAGTGTACTTACAACACAAAAAAAATCCTGACAATTTACAATCTCTAGGCAATCTTCAATAATTGGCAGCCTTTCCTGGAAACTTCCTTACCGCTAAAGGAAATCACTTTGACAGAAAAAGCAGCTATACCTAAAGTAGCATTCATAACAGAAAGCTGTATTAGTTTTGCAATCAGCATTAACATCAGAAGTAACTAACAAGTCGGAAATCTGTAAGGAAGAATGTTGCAATTTTGAAAAATCGAGTCTGCAATAGAGAAAATGTCACATAATTGTACTAAAAAACCATGCAACCAGCTAACCAATAACAAAGTACATGTCAACAGCCAAACTAAGTACAGAGGGACCATCATGGGCTTGAATCACAAAAAGTTAAATGGCTCCTTTTCTGTTACTGTCCGATAATTCAGGGGCATCTGCACTTTTTTCAGTTAACTGATTATCAATAATTGTTAGTTTGTTTTCCTTTTTAGACCTCTGGGCCCTCCAATGTACCAAAAAGGAAACACTCCTTTTCTATGTTCTCCAGCTTTTTTGTGTGTGTGTGTGTATATATTGAGAGAGAGAGAGAGAAGGGGGGGGGGGGGNAAGCCTGTAGTGTACTAAACGATTTTCCTAGCTTTCACCCACATTTGATGTTAAAATATTTATCACACAGCGTTCCAATGAGATCAACATGATGACATAAATAAATCAAATGGCACAGTAGCCCCTCCTTCAGTCAACAAACTTTTGGAAAATAAAAAATCCATTTATAGTAACAGTCCAAAAGATAAAGAGAAATTAAGAATCAATGATCAAATACAAAAAGTGAGGTCACTGTACTTTGAGCTCTATTTACACGTGCATAACATTCATCAAAACATAAACAGCTTATTTCATTCTAATCCCAGTAAAACATTAGAATATTATTCAGGGAAACAAAATTGACCCAACAGTTAAAATGCAAAATCAACCTCACTAAAATATAGCATGATGGATTTTCCAATGTCTCATCCATTGTCAATGAAAACTAGTATTAATAGGTAATATTAACTGAGAAAGGGACCTTTAGTCGTTTTTGAGATAACAGAAACAGCAACAAGTCGACAACTACTACTACTACAACAATAATAACAACAGAAGTCTTATTCCACAGATGGGGCCAGCTATATTTGTCAATGCCAAAGATGTTAAAATCGAGATCTTATGTAAGATCGGAAAAACAAAATAAAAACATAAAACGGAAATCGTAACACCATTAAATTGTAGGATTGTTTGATCCAACTGATAGTAGTGGGATCAGCTGACCTCTTCAAAATCGTAAGATTTTAATATTTAAATCAAGATCTTAACAACCTTGGTCAATGCCATTAGGATTTACCAAAGACCAAATTTACAATCAAATAAAATTTAAGGTCCAGCAAGGTCTTTTCTAATGGTTTCTCCTTACATTTTCTTATCTTAGGTCTTCCTCTTAACCTTTTAATTGAACAAACTTCCATTTCATCAGCTTTTCTATCCAGAATCCAGAGACTCTATTATTCATCTTCTTCTGATGTGAACAAACCGGCGGCTTTACTTCATCTCCTCACTAGGCAATACATTACTGTGCTAACTTCTTTTCTTTTTCATTTTTTGTGTGGATAAAAACCTATTGAAGATATAAGAATTAAAAATTGTCTTTCTGCTGAGCTAACATAAGAGGCTAATTATCAAGTGTAATACTTATATGCTACAGATTTGTTTCTCAATCACTTCCAACAGAATTTTACAAAACATAATTTGTACGCCAACTAAAATTACTAACCATAGCCATATGCTAGTGTAAAGGCAGAAAGCACTCACATCAAGAAGACGCCCTGGAACTACAGCTCACTATAATTGCGCCACACTGCACGAAATTCTTCACGAAATGTGTTTAGTCGCGCTTTCAAGTTAGGTGTTCTAAAGCTCGCATGCAGGATGGCGGCTGAAAGGAGCAAGAGAGTAATCACCTTTAGAATACAAACATAAATGCAGACAACATTAAGTAATAAACTATTCACTAATTCAGTATGTAATATACCAAGAAGAGCAATAGCTAGCGCCCACAAAACAGTTAGGAGACCAGCAGAAACAAACCAAAGGATGAAACATGCTGCAAAAGGATGGGTATAAAAGTTAGCAATAACGGCATAAGAAAAGTAAGAACAAGTATTGCAGTACTCCCCAGGATAATATTGATTATTAAAAAAAAAATAAAAATAATGATCACTATTTCAAAGACTTCAATTACCAGAAGAACATATCAAGACAAACACCCAACGCGGCTGACCACATATATATATTGCTCTCTTAGACGATGGACGTCCACGAATAACAGGCCTGGAATTTGAATAATTATTAAACCCACAGCAATATCTGATGCCTTAAAAAGATAATAACAACTAAAACATACGTATGAGGAGGTCTCATCTTGGCTGCTAAATGTGGTGAGATTTTCCTGACTGTTCGTGTCACCTTCTCACTAAAGGAACCTGCAAAGCTGCAAAAAAAATAAATGAAGAAACAGGAAATATTGAAGGGTTACTTTAATTATTATCTCAAAACTGCACTGACTAAACTTAATAGAGAAATGCAGGAACCAAGTGGCGAATCTTAATTAGCAATATATTTCCCCAAAAAAAATCACAAATGGTTCAAGCAAGCAGAATTATAAACATCTTGACAGTAAGAGTGAACAAAAGTAAGCATAAAAAGTATAACTACTTTCCTTAATGAGATGAAAAAGATTTATTTAATCAAGCTTAGGACGTTACTAGTCAATAGAACAAGACAGCCAAGTTTTTATTCAACTAGTTCCACAAGTCACTTGTTTGTGCAGAAAAATACGGACAAAATCCAATTCACATGAGATAGTTTGGTTGCACAAATGCAAAGAAGAGACAGCCAGTTCCTAAAATTAGCAACAATATCCTAACGGATAAAAAACAAGTCCACTTAAATAGTACGACACCATGATCTTTGCGATCTGAAATCAAGTTAACTCTAACCATTGAAGAAATATAGTATAGGAAAACAAATATCAGTATCACTTACCTGTCATTTAGAAAAGCAATGCTAAGTGCGGTAAGAAAGGCAGCAACTATAGCAAGTGGCCTCCGTAGAAAACCCAATACTACAATTCAGAATTTAAATGTTGAGAAGGGAAGGGAAGTAAATCAATTGGAGAGAATGAACAAAGGATATTAATTGTGCCCACTTACTGAGAACAGAAACAATCAAAATGAAGTAGTTGGTCCGATAGCTGTAAATACAAGCATAAACAACATTATTTAAAAGCAACAAAATAATACATATTCAAATCATATATCTGTTATGTAGAGACAAACAAAAAGACAAAACAAATCATACCCCAAATCTAAATATTTTCATCCAAGCTTAGGGGTACGGATAGTTACAGAACTAAGCTACTGATTTAATTAGTGAGTGATTTCATGTTTGTGATCAAAAAGCTATCATGTAAGTCTTAAAAAATGACTAGAAGTAGAAAACATGTGTTAACTATAAACCATGCAAAAATTGAAAATCATTTTTAAGCATGCACAGAAGTATCGTGATCAAATGCAACTGTCTATATTGTACCTGCACTAAGTTTATGTATTTCTAAGTTGAGCAAATTCAATAAAGCAAGCAAACCCTAATTTTATTCACCAATCATCGAGTTTAATGGCATTAACACCTGCATGGGCCTAACTTGAGGAAGTTGGGTATACTTTCATTGATATGTTTCCATCGGCAATAACAAAAATGTCGCCTTATTTTAAGGTTGCTTCCTTTCCAGAAGTTTTGTAAAAGAAATACTGGGTAAAAAAAAAGAGTTGTTTGCTCATGCAATTTCAAAAGGGGATGGTGGTTCAGTAAAGCCCTTTCTAAAGTGAGGATTTGAAACTCTCGTACGCGGAGTGGTGGCAGTTTCCACCTGCTACCAACTACTATTCAGTTTTCACCATTTTATTTGTAAAACTTTTAAAATATCGAAAATAAAAGGAAAACAAAGCATCATTTTGATAATAATCAGGGACAAAACACAGTAACTACAAACATAAAACAGAAACAATCCAAACATTTCTGAACTCCACTCATCAACTCCGAAAGCCAATTGATCAAATTTTTCATATCATTCAGAGAGAAATCGCTCGCTCATGCCAAATTGGTGCTTCGATTATTCAACTCGCTAAGACAAACAGAAATTCAGCGGCAAACAAAAACTAACAGAACCAAAAACAAATGAAAAAAGCAATTATAATCACCTAAATCAAACCATTCATTTCCACTTGCGAAAAAACGAAAGAAGTAAAGAAAAAATAAAATGGAAGCAACGATATTCAATGATCGGGGGAAGAACGAAACCGTACTAGTAGAGATTGCATTTGAGGCGGCTATTCCACTTGGCGTAGGATCGAGGAACGGTGAATCGGGAGAAGAATTCGGAGACAGGGCGCGGCGGCGACGACCAATCAACTTCGCGGAGGGCGTCGACGAGATCCTCAGCTGTCACGTTCCCCCAATCCATGTGCCCCCGATTTTCCTTCGACGCAAAACCCTAGCGAGAAAAATCGTCGCAGAATGACGTAAACTCGTAGCGCGATCGAAACTGTTTTCTTTAAACTTTTTTTTATATTATATTGATAGTGAGATTAGAAGAAGGGTTGATGGAAGGAAATGGAGATTAGTGAGAATTTGAGTTAGGAATTTAGAATTGGTTTCTGTTAGCAACGAAGAGTGACGGATTGGTGCTTTTGTGATCAGAAGAAAATGAAAGCGAAAGCTTCGTTGTTGCTACTGTTGCACGCTCGTACAATACCACCAGCCAAGTTAATGTGTTTTCTTTAGACATTTTAAATTTTTTATTGAATTAAAAAAAAAATTAGTCTCCCCATTTAATGAATGAATGTGATAAGGAACAGAAATTTGACCTAATGTGTCCTTAAAAAAAATACAATATAGTTTTGTTTTTGTGTCTCTATCTCTAATTCATGTCCTAATATAAATTGTGTTTTAAAGTGTAATGATCTACTTTTAAGGCACGAGTGTGTCTTTTTCTTTTCTACCGTATAAAAAAACATTAATGATGATGTAAAGTTTTTAATGTAATTAAACACTTAAAAAGTTTATTTTTAATGAAACTTACTATTTTTTATCCTTTAATAGAGGAAATTAAGATAATAATTAAAAAAAATTAAAATTATCTTTATCTTAAAGAAATTAAATATTGTACTTTATATAAGACATGTTTTTCTGTCCCGCACTCAAGAAAGAAACCAACCAACTGTGTGCGCGTATGTATGAAATTACTATAGTAAAAAGGATGAGTAATATAACTATATAAAACAATTTTATAATAATCACACTCTCATAAAGGTGTAGAATTCACGTTTCATCGTGTTAGTTCTCACATTTTTATAATTGTGATTGTCTAAAGTTTTTGGTACATGATTTAAGTATTTATTAATATAAATCTGATGATTTAAAGTTGTTCCATATTTAAAATAAGTCTAAAAATTATTTTTGAGTGTAATTGGAATAAAAAAAATGAGAAATGATTTGAATTAAATTGATTTGATTGGTAAATCTAAGTACTATGTTTGGAACTAATATATAAAATGAGATTTTAATTGATTTAAAAATCATTTATTATGATTAGAGTTTATAAAAGTAGGAATTGATTTATAAATATATATATATTTCAAAAAAATTGAAAAGAAATAGTTTTTAAAAAAAAAATTAATGTTTATTTACAATAAGATTTCTCCTCTCGTACCCATCCAATTTGATAGGTACTGATACCATGCCCACGCGTCATCAAATGGTTGACTAATAAATTTTAAAAATTTAAATTTTAAAAAAAATTAAAATAAGAATAATTTACAATGCACCTATCAAGTAATAATTGAGGTGAGGGTATCGATACCTCATATTATGACCAAGGTAATCATTTTTTAATAGGTTATGCATAGTTGGGGTCTGTGAAATTTTGGATTTAAATAGAAGTAAAGTCTCTTAGGGTGCATTTGGAATCAAATTAAATGGAAAATGATTTGATTTGAAATGGTTTAAATTGAATTAATTTAATAGGGTTTGATTTGATAAAAGTATAAAGTTTGTAAATTTAATAGTTGAAAATGAGTAAAATAGTATTCTATATTAGAATTAAATCAATTTTAAGTAAATCTTTAAAAAATGATAGAATTTAAAATTTAAATTGATTGAATTCCATAAATTTAAGAAATCAAACCAATTTTCATTTTTTTTAAAATATCATTACTTTTCATCCTATCATTACTCAAGAGAGATTATTACTAATAATATAAGTGGCCATCAAATACAGACATGCTAGCCTAGCCCATGTTAATTCGGCCTCTTTCAAATTCAGCCCATGTGCTCCACTATTTCTTCACTCAAATCAAAAACATCACAATTTTTTTGATACCATTATTCTCTTTCTCTAAAGGGTAGGTACCCTTGCTCTCACCCTTCACTGTCCTCAACACTCCAAACTCCCAAACTCCCACAATTGATGCCATATCTATGTGGCTTAGAAAGCTTTTATGGTTTAGGATTATCTCATGTGAAGAAGTTGAGCATAGAGTAAATTAATTAAATGGAGCAATATTTGAGTTTTGTGCAAGCTTTGGCTACTGCATGGGGATTCATGTTGTTGGTAGGTCTCATGTGCTGTTGCCTCATCACCAAACCTCAACTACATGAAGATGCTATTTCTAGCAACGATGGTTGCAGTTGTGATGGTGGTGGCCATGGTTGTGTATGATTTTTTTTTCTTTTCTTTTCGTTTAATTTTGTTTTTTTTTTAGGTTTTCAATTTTATCTTCGAGCTTCTTTTCAGGCAAAGAGGTTTGTCTCTTGGTCTTAAATGGATTGAGAAGCAGTTGATAGTGAGGTGTATTTTCTGTATAGAATATAAAATCTTGTTGATTTGTTAACGTTATTAATATACTATTCTTTCTTTCTTTTATGTACACAAACGTTAATTTGAACTTCCAATATTGTTGGTATTATTGTCAATATATCTTTCACCTGCTGATTTTTTTTATCTTCGTTCCTTCCTTACATTGCTTCATAACTTTTGCTAATGAAATTACGAAGAAAAAAAAAAAAGGAAAATCTCATCAAAATATTTTATTTTCAAAGTAAAAAATAAGAGCGTTTTTAACCTAAACATTTTTATTTAACTTGAAAGTGATTGAAGGAAGGAAAAACATTGGGTTTTATCCCAATGAATTTTCTCAAGATAATTTTAATGAGCCTTGATCCGTAAGTTGGGGCTTAACTTTGTCTTGATGGGTGATTCTTTGTCCATCTTGTTTTTGTCTATCCATTTAAAATACACATGTCATGTAATTAATTATTCAAAATATCGTGAGAAGAATCCTTAGTATGAGGGATCAAAACCACTATTTTAGATAACATCACTAAAATGAAATTTCTCACTTTTTAAGAAGAGGGAGTCGTGTTTCTATTCTATCCTTGGTAACAAAAAAAATTAAAATTATTTAATAGTTATGATCATTAATTAATATGATACATTCTATTATTTTACGGATGAATAAAAAAATTTATCTTCTAATTTTGGAAACAATTGAAAAAAAATGTATTTAATTTAAGAGTCTTATTTAAATATATATATATATATATATATGTATATGATTTAGATGAAAATGAGTTTGTTATGTAATAATCATCCTCGTATATTCCATAAACATATATAATTATTTCTCTTTAATTTTTCATTAAATACATCAAAGAAGATGCTGCAAATTGAAGAGAATCACTTTTCTCCGTAAACTCAAATTTGAGGAATCCGCCTTAGCATTGCATGACACTTTCCAACTGCATATTGGTAGGCTTGGGCACTTTCCTTAGCTCTCTGCTCTTTTTCTTCATCGGCGAGGGAATATTTTAAGACGTGCCACAATACCTTTTCATCCAAAAAGAAATGTAGGGAATGTTAACTTAGTAGTGTGAGCTTTGCCTTTACTTCCATTCCACCAGCTAATTGAAAGTTGAAACAACTCACAACTTCCATCACCGGAATAAAAAATTATTATATTTGCTCATTTAATTTAAAATACTTAATTTAAAATACTGTTCCATCTTATATCTTATTTATTATTAGATAATGTTTGAATAAAATAATGTATATATTTTAAGTTTATTTAGATAATGTCAGTTTGATATTTGATTGATTTATGCTCTGATTCTATTCTTTAACCATAGATTGACATAATTTATATTTGGATGAACCATTACATTGTAATATACGGGGTTTATATAATTTTTTTCTTGTCTTTTACGTAACATTTTCGTTGCTGTGAGTGAGCGCAATGAATATATATAACAAATCTCTCCCTTCTCTTACCTATGTGGCCCCACTCTTTCGCTCCAATTTGTAGCGGCAAAGATAGCTTGCTACGCGAGAGGGGAATTATGATGGCAATTATAGAGGGTTTACTGTTTGCTCGTGAAAAAGGATGTTGAAGGGTTGCAGTTGTAAGGTACTCTGAAGGAGTGGCAAAGAGGATAGTGGAAGGTAATGATTTTTCTCATACTGGGTCTCTAGTCTAGGATATTTTAATTTATAGGTATTAGTTTTTAAGATAATTTATACTGACTCTTTTTTAATTTAAAAAATTATAATGATGTAAACACTGACCTTTTTTTAATAATAATAATAAATAAAAAAAATTAGGCATCATTTGTTATTAATTTTTTTTAAAAATAAAAATCATGTCTTTCATTTCTTTTTATGCTTAATAAATTTAAGGTTTAATTAAGTTTTTAGTCCATGTAAAATTTCAAAGTTTGTTTTTAGTTCTTTGTAAAATTTTTAGTCCTGTAAAATTTCAAAGTTTGTTTTTAGTCCCTTTATCTGGCTGGAGTTAACGCGTGTGTTGGTGAGAGTGGGAGAAAGAGTGGATGAAGCGGTTATTTTAAGGGATCAGTGTATTCTAATACGAGTGTATGTATGATGTATGAAATATGAGTGTACATGTAACATAACTATAATAGAAATAAGCACATAGTGTACTCTCGTTTCCATATTCGCATCCAAACGGCAAAATTCCAAAAACTTCAACTTCACCTATTTCCCTATTTACTTGATATTTGTTTTAAAAATGTCTCAATTTATGCGTTGGAGAAAAGACTCATTAAGTCAATTTGATGCTAGAATATTCAAAACACGCGGTATCTTATACGAACTTTCCACGTAATTTCTGTAACCCACTTTGAAATCATCTTCGTGACATTTTACATCCAATCATCCTCTGATGGAACCAAGCTATAAAATGGGACAGCAGAGGGAGAAAGTCATGGGTAATTTGACATGCATAATTAGTTGGGCAACCAACACTAATATTTACCAAATATACAGTTGAACTTGCAGAGATGGCTGACAATGATTCTTTCAAGGTGGTTATCATAGCAGTTGCCTGCGTGTTTGGTTTCTTCGTCGCTGTAGCAGCTATAATGACTTTGTTGAATTGTGGTCACCGCGGTCACGGTGATGTTGAAGGCGGCGGTGAAGATGGTGGCAATGAGGGTGATGGTGGTGATGATGGAGGTGATAATAGTGGTGGAGGAGATAGTGGTCACCACCACAACCATCACTATAATCATGGTCACCATGCACATCATGTTCATCATGTTCACCATGCACATCATGTTCATGGTGGTCACCATGCCCATCATGTTGATGTTGGACATCATGGTAGCCTCGCATTTTAGGGTGGAACATATGTCAAGTTAAATTAGTTGTATATATTACAGAGATTTCATTTTTCAGTTCCACTTTATAACAAGGTAAATCCGGATTTGCTGGAGAATATATAGATGTTGGTTTTAGTGCCCTATTTAATTTATCTCATTCTTATCATTTTCATTTTTTTTTCTTGGATGTATATACTGTAGAAAAGCATGTAGCTTTGTTTTTCAAAGAGCAGAGCTCACAAAATCTAGAAGCAGAGGAGGAGATGAGAAGGGGCACATGAGAAAGAGAATTGGGAAAAGAGGCACCTGAGTTTGTTGGTGATTTAAATCTGAACCATTGAATTTTAATCCATCTAAGGGCTATTATGTGGTGTATCTCACTTCGCAACCCCATTACTCAAACGAATCACCAGCCCCCCGTCGCCACCTTTCATCCCCACACTCGTCGCAAACCCCATTCCCCTCACGAACCACCGTGGTCAATCCTCTAACTAACCTCGCACCTCACTTAAGCAGTGAATTGTCATTTGTATTTTTAGCTAATACTTCATCGCATGAGAATAGTAACGTTATTTCATTCTTCATTTTCCTATATGTATCATTAAGGTATTGAAGGTAATTAATTAAGCAGGATGTAAAGACTCGTAAATATATCAAAAGTGGGAACAGGTTTGAAAGTTCAATTGATTAATAAAATAGAAAGGAAATGTTGAAGATTTGAAGGATGCCTTGGTAGTTTTAATCAGCTTTAATAATAGTTACCAAAGTGTTTCCCCAAGTATGCACAAGCGGCAATTATGAGTATTAAACAGTAATGAAGGCTTTCACATTTCTTTCTGTATCTACATTTAAGAAGGAAAATATAATAGAATAAAAACCACATGTTTTGGTGTGGAGGCCAGAGAAAGAATGAAGTAAGCAGATGAAAACAATTATTGTCATACCAAGTTCTGATTTAGGTAGGTAGTCGAATGTATAGATGAATGGTTCTATTTATTATTAGCAATGGTTAGGTTCATTGTATGACTTCATCGTCAGCTCCTGGTAAAACATGTTCAGATTTTTCACTCAAATTTGGCTAGATTTTTTACCGAGTCAAATTCTTAGGCTCTAAGCCAATCTAAAGAAGAGTTGATCAGGGCCATAACTCGACTTTAAAATTATTTTTAAAGATTTAGACATTATATAAAATAAAGCTATAAAGTTTTATAAGTAAACAAAATTCTAGAGCTCTTATTTTTTACTTTTATAATACTTATTCAAAACAAATCATATTAACATAAAAATAACATTATGTTAAGTAAAATATATTAGTTAAAATATAAAATCTTATAAGTTATTACTAAATTATATAAAGAAAATATGTCTTTTATATAATTATTTGATTTTAAGTTGAACCAAGTTAACCTGAAATATGATTTGAATTTAACTTAAAAAGTATTTAAAAACTTTAGGTCAAGTTGGGTCATAAACACCCTTAATAAACATGTTTTACTTCTATTATTTCAACCACTAATCTAATCAAACTTAAAACACTTATTTTACTCTATGAATGGTTATAAAGTCCATTAAACATATGGGAGAACATAATGAACAAAGTTGTGAAGTCTCTTGACTCTTGAGTATAAAAATGTAGGGGGTAAGCGTAATTTTCTATAAAGAATTAAAATGAGACTCTCTTAACCATAAAATTAAAAATTCAATCTTCACCTATGAAAAAAAAATAAAAATCGTGTGGAGTAGTTTCCTACCTAAAATCATGGGAAAAAATAATATAAAAAATAAACAAGAGATTGAAATGGAGGTTTAAAAACCATATATCTATCTGTCCTTATATCTATCCATACAGCACCCTAACCATATATCTATCTATCCATAACCATATCTCTATCTGTCCTTATATCTTTCCATATAGCACCCTAACCATATATCTATCTATCCTCCTTAGATTTCCTCAAAAGCGACCATGGCTTTTTGCCTCATTCAGTGCAACCTCAATGTCCCTTTCCGCTCCGACGCGGCGCCTTTTCCGCACACAAAATGTCACCTCTCTCTCTCCACTCCTTCTCTCTTCAAAACTACTGCTACTTCTTCTACATCAAAGGCAAATTAAAAACTCACTTCCAATTTTTATTTTCTTTTTCCTAAATAAAAATCATTTATTTAACTCTCAATTGTTCTCTTCTGCTTGTCGTTGATTAGGTGTATCTCATAAAAAAATAATGTATAACCTTTTTTTTTAATATAATTTAAGTTTAATTTAATTTTAATTGCTCTTCTTTGATTCCAATATATGCCCTTTCATTCTGTGTTGTGTTGTTGATGTTCCTGCCACTGCTCAGATCTCATTTTCCAGTGGTCAGCGCCGTACGATTGGTGCAGTGAGGGGTCACATGACCATGGAGGAGAAGCCTGTCGCTGAGAATCGAATGCTCGTTAGTTTTCTCTTCTCTTCTCTCCTGATTTCTTTTTTAAACTATTTATCTGTGGAAACTTAAATGGTTGATTAATCTGTTTATTGTTTTTTTTTTCTTTTAAATTCCTCGTCTGGTTTTTCATTGTGACTTTATGAGTTTTTGGTTTGTCTTTGTTTCGAGTGAACCTTCCTTTTCATGTTAGTTCTCCGTTAATGGAAATATGCATCATGTGATTTCTGGTTGCCAAAACACATCAAATTAGTCATTAGTCTATGAGAGTTGTTAACTTGACCTGTTTTTAACAATTTCAAGGAGCATACAATACATTTTCATAACTTGGAAACTAAAATGACTGGCACTACTAACTAAAATGAAGGTTTACTCGTTTTGGTTAAAAGAAATAGAGGGAAATGAGCTAATTTCATTTTTGGTGATTTAACTGCGGCGGAGTAATTGGTTGATTAATCTGTTTGTTGGGTCCTGAAGGTGTATGTGCCTCCACATGCGTTGATCAAGCACTGGGTTTCGGTCCTGAGGAACGAGCAAACTCCTTGCCCCATCTTCAGTGAGTGGCAAAGTTTCTGTCTTTGAAGCAGCATTTGTTAATGATAATCTAAACAAAACATTGACCTGATTCTGTTCAGTGTAACCAGTTGTAGGAATAACTTAAATCACTTGAGTTAAATTAATAGCTGCTTTCCTGGTCAATGGTTAACAGGAGTGTAGCTTCTGGACGAACGTACACTATTGGTATTGTAATTATTAAGTGTCTCATTTGATCTTTGACTTCAGGGTGTCTCATTTGAATTTGATAAGGTTGCGCTTTTTTGAAAACTGTTGATTATGCACTAGCTTCTCACTCTGTGAAGTGTTATTGTTAAGCATGGAAATAATGTATGCCTTATTACCAATAACAGCTAGGTTGGAGAGTGTGGTTGATAGTTTTTCGAATTTCATTGTTCTCACTTATGGTCGTCAATTTTATCTGCTTATTTGTGATCACTGATAATAACTTAAACAAAAATGATACCCTCCTTAAGTATGGCGGGAACCTGGAAATGAAGCAACCTAATTTGAATATGTTGGTTTTTTCCTGAAGNATTCCCTACTACTAATAATATCATCCTGATTTTCCATCAAAACACAAATAAATAAATAGCAATTTAATTCTTTGTTTTTTTCTGCAAAAAGTTATTGAAGAATAAGTGTAACACCATTTTCTCGTTTGTTATTTACTTTAATGTGTTTTCGCTTAAAAATTTGACCATACTTTAAGATATTAGCTTTTGACACGTCTGCTTTTTTTATTTTTACGAGAGCTTCTCACATGTCAATTAAGTGAGAAGATATATTGTTTTGATTCATACATCAATAACAATAAAATTTGAACCTATAATACAGAGGGATACAGCAAGACCAAAAGAAAAAAAAAATTACTTATATTCATTAGCCATAGTTTAGGACATAACCCAAATAGATTTTTCATGCTATTCGAGAACTAAATGTTTGGTCTTCGGCCCATCTATTGAATAGAAAAAGAAAGTATTATGATTCTAAGTCCATTTAGCCCATCAAGAATCTAGTTGGTTATGCAAAGTTAGGAGACACGATCACGACCAAAAATATAAAAACAAAAAGTAAGAACCCGTGCCGTGACCATAAAAAAGTAGTCTTCTTGTTCTTGTACAAAAATTCTTTAATGAGTGTCTATGTCCTACAAATTGATATATAGTTTCAAATCTTATTTATTATTGATTAATCTACGAGAAAGAATTCTAATTGTGTTCTTTATCAATAACATAACAATACTCACATCAATGTTATATATCGTCATTTAATTAATGAAAGTTGTATTAATTCATGAATCAATTTCAAATAACATTTGATATCTTTCAAGCAAGATAGTTAATTAAAATGGCCGTGCATACTTATTCACACCTTTGTATTTAAAACCGTCAAAAATAGACCAAAATTTTAATTTAAAAAAAACAGGTTAGCAGGCTCGTTTAGTCCCGCGGATTGACCATAAACGAGCAGGATCCTAAAAATAGACATAATTTTGGTCTGACCCGTTTGGCACCCCTAGTTCATAAAGTAAAAGTCCTTTATTTACAAATAATTTATTTAGATAATAAAATTGTATTACGTGTTTTTAGTTGCCCCAAATGAATAGAAACAAGGGTAAATTTTTTAAAAAAAATTCAAGAGATAAAATTTAAAATTCACTATTTTAAAGTATAAAAGATGCTTCATAAAAATATTTAAAATTTTTAAATTTCATTATTTTGATATATATGCAAAGAATTTAAAGTAAATCAATTGAAGTATTAAAAATACATTATCTTTTAAAAATACTTGGGTTAATTATGTTTTTGGTCCCTGTAAAATTTGAAAGTTTGGTTTTAGTCCCTGAATAAAAGTTTTAGTCCCTGCAAAATTGTAAAATTAGGTTTTAGTCCCTGGGTGGGGTAAGGGTTGACTGGGCTGACGTGACGCTGACGCGGCGCACCACGTGGGATGCCATATGACATAACCCAAAACCCAACCCAGACCCATGACCCGAACCCAATTCTAACCCAACCCGTTTTTATTTAAAAAAAAGGAGAGAGAAACTAGTTTACCCCCAGCCCCATCTCCTCCCTCCTCCTCCCCAGCCCCGCCGCCCACACCCACCAATCCGCCCTCGCCCTCGCCCTCGCCTTCCCTCTCTCCCTCATCTCCCTCGGGCTCGACCTGCCACGGCGTGGGTGGCTCGCGCTTGGGCTCAACCTGCCACGACGAGGGGCTGGTCGCGGGAGAAGTAGAGCAAGTGCCACGCGACGATGACGAGGAGGAATGCAGTGGCGTAGTTGGAGCGGAAGTAGGAGANAGCACGGCGGCGTAGTTGGAGCGGAAGTAGGAGAGGTTGCGCCGCACGCGGAGCATGGCGTCGAAGTATGAGTAAGGGCGGGAGAGGGCGGAGGAGTCTAGGAGCTCCCGCCACGGGCGCATGGTGGCGATGAGGGTTTGGGCGGTGGCTTCCTTGGCGCGTGGGATGAACGTGAGGTAGGAGGGCGAGGAGGCGGAAGGTTGCGGTTGTGGGGAGGCGACGGTGGATGTGGTGGCGGTTGCGATGGTGCCGTAACCGCCGGTGGTGTTGGTGGACATTGTGAACGGGTATTAGATCTGGGAATTGGTGGATCGGTCTGTGTTTTTATGAGAGAGAAAGGGGCTTTGGGTTTTTTTGCCTCTCCTCCCTCTTTCTTCCTTTTGAGTTTTGAAGCTTCTTTCTGATTTGTTTCCCGGTAAACCGAATGCCNGCCATTTTTGGGAGTCGGGTCATCAGCAGGATGTTTGGGTTATGTCACGTGACCTATTATGTGGCGCGCTGCATCAGCGCCACGTCAGAACAATCAACTCTCACCAACCACAAGGACTAAAACCTAATTTTTTAATTTTATAGAAACTAAAACTTTTACATAAAGATTAAAACCAAACTTTCAAATTTTACGACTAAAAACATAATTAATCCTTTATTTAATTATTTTATTTTAACCTACATTTGATTAAACTTAGTCAGAGTTGGCGCAAACCCCTGATCAATTATGTGAATGTTTGATTTTACACTGCCTAACGTTGTAGGAAATGCAATGGCTGAGTTGGGAAGGCTACTAATGTATGAAGCTTCAAGGGATTGGTTGGTAAGTTGCTCTGACATAGACCATATCCCTGCTATAATCGTCATGTACTTCGACTCTTCCTGCAACTTAATTTGATGTTGTTGTGATCTTTCCTTTTAAAGCTAAAGGTTTCAAATTTAATGCATAGTTTTAATCTAGACAAGGTCAACCTAAAGGGAAACGGGGATTAGGGAAATCACTTGAATACCCCTGCAACTGTAACTATGACAATTACTAAAGTATTGGCTTTCTAACCCTAACAGTCCTAAAACGATTATGATATAATGAGTCTTTAGAATATCTTATTCAGCACTATATTTATGTTATTCAAAACTCTTAAGGCAAATTGATTCTTAAGCTTAAGGCTTTCTTAATGCTTGTGCATCCTTCGCCACTCTCTCCATGATGATGACTTTAATCAAAAGTTGAACTGCTTTATGAAAAAATAAAAAATTAAAGTTTTGACTTTGGGATATTTGATGTTATTTGAAAATTTGAAATTCCCATATACTAATCTTTCTCCGTCGATCATGATACCCAGGCTTATGAATTTACGATTTTTTTTCCCTTCTCCGTGTTGCTTTAATTGTTTTCAGCCTACTGTTGCTGGAGAGATCCAATCACCCATGGGTGTTGCCTCAGTGGAGTTCATTGATCCGAGGGAGCCTGTTGTCGTAAGTAGCGTGCTGCTTTCAACATGTTTGTTTAGAAATAAATATTTTGAGGAGTCCGTCTTGTGGTCTGATAGCTATGTAAACCCATTCTTACATATAATGATTGATATTGTTTTCTTACCATATTTTGGAGAATTTCAGAGGTACAATTTCTTTAAGCAAAACTGTGTGCACGATGTTGCTGTTCTTTGTATACAATATCTGTCATTGGTCCCCCAAAACTCCTTTTATGGTCTTGTTGCTGTAGTTGGGTAGCTCCTCCGCAGGCTACTGATTGCTTACTAGCTTTTCAGGTAATTCCAATCTTGAGAGCTGGTCTTGCTCTTGCCGAACATGCATCATCGATCTTCCCCGCAACAAAAACATATCATCTGGGTAATGATAGACTCTAATTAGTGGTTAATTAATACAAGGGTATGCAGATGCTTTATCGTTGCTTACCTTGTAATTTGAAGACTAGAATTTTAGAGGCACATTGAACATAAAAAGGTTTATGCAGGAAAAAAATCTTGTTTTACATATTTGTATATTTTTGTATCATAGTCCATCTTAATAAGATTCGCTTCTTTAAAGCTTGTAAAATCTGGGGGTGCACTTCTTTAAAACAAGAGCACGTTTCTTCAAATTCCTCAAATTGAATAATAGCTGTATATTTTGTTTTTTTGCTTCTCATTTGCAAAAGGAATAAGCAGGGACGTGGAAACACTTCAACCAACCGTATATTTGAACAAGTAAGAAACCTGTACTTGAAAGAGTAATATGCTTTTCTCCTCTATCTTTTCCTTTTCTCCTTCCACTTTTATGGGTGGCTTATTGAAGATGTGGATGAGATCCATAAAGACTGCCCGTTTATTCTCTCGGTTTTGGCTTGTTACACGGAATGATAGAGCACCTTTTGTTGCATATTAATATATATGTTATGATTTCCAGGTTACCTGAGAGGTTTACAGAAGGATCTAAAGTATTTGTGGTTGATCCTATGTTGGGAACAGGTATGTATGTCTACTAATAATGTTTTAGCTTTTGCTTTCGAATTGAGCATAGCATCCATCAAGCCTTTTGATTACTGTCCTTATCATAGAATGAATTTCTTCAGCATTCATGTTGGTCTAGTGGTCAGTGAGTCACTAGTTCACAAGAGCATGCCTGGTTACTGGACCTTTTATCTCATCTTCCTCGTTTCACATAATTTGGAATTTGGACGCAATAAAAAAGGGCTGTTTCGTACACAAGAGCATGCATGAGCCTCTCACCTAGTGGGGACTAAGGGAGGATAGATGTGTGCAGTTTTACCATGCAATCGGAGAGGTTATTTCTAGGATTTGAACCCCATGACCCCAAAGTCACAAGGCAACAACCACATCGTTGCGCCGAGGCTCATCCTTGTAATTTGGACACAATAGTGCAATCTAAAATATTTGTGCATCAATTTTGTTCCATATGCTTGAAAATCAGTCATGCCATAAAAAGCAGTCTCCTTATGTGACCTTTTTTGTATTATTTGCTTTTTTATGTTTGTTTCAGGTGGTACTATAGTGGCAGCATTGAGTCTCTTGAAGGAAGGTGGAGTTAGCAACAAGCAAATTAAAGTGGTAAGGAATAATAAACTAGATTTCTTTTAATAACCAGAATTCTTTTCATTTTAAGCCGACATATTTCTATTCATGTGTTTTAATTCATCTAGTATAGCAGTGATGGTATGTAACCCGAGTTTATTATTTATGCATTTACACCATCCTTATTTTGCATGATATGATGTTCAGCAAAATCTCCAATCCTTTGTGATAGAAACAACTAGTAGTTGATGCATCACATGGGTGTTCTCAATACTAAATACATGTGCAAATTAGCTGATTTATTTTCTTTAACAATAAACAAATAAATAATTCTTTATTCATGACATTGCAGATATCTGCTGTGGCTGCCCCTCCAGCCCTTCAAAAGCTCAGCGAGCAATTCCCTGGGTAGCCACACAACTTTATAAATTTCTTCACATTTTTTACTTTCAAGCATTACACATCTCGAGTTTCTAACTACATTGTTTTGCAGGCTTCATGTGTATACTGGAGTAATTGATCCTACAGTTAATAACGGGTTGGTGCCTCCCTACATTATTGTTAATTTCTTTTATTTATTGGGAGTTAGCTAATATATGGAATTGCGGCATTGCTAATGTTATTTAATTCCACTTGTCTAGGTTTATAATTCCTGGCCTTGGAGATGCATCGGACCGCAGCTATGGCACATGATACATGAGACACCACAATGCATTCCTCCATTCAAATATGTTTCAATTTTGAGGCACTCTAGTTATCATATTTTCTTGATGGCTCTTGGAGCTTTTTGGTCCTCTTTTCAGTTAATCTTTTTAAATAAAAAAAGAGGAGGTGTTGAAACTGGCAAGTGTCTAAATTATGTACTGTATTATGGTGTACTTTTCTTTTTTGGGTCTACTTAGTGTAAAATTCATCTGTTCAATAGAATTGGAAGCATGCTGGATGTGTAATTTAGGCCTGAATGAATGCTTAGCCCAAATCACAGTGGTACTTTAGACTTACTTCTTGGACCAATGATGGAAATATTTGTAATCTATGGATCTGAAGTCTGGCCAATTTTCCATGGTTTTTCAACATTAGTCCAAGCATTTTATTGTTTAGACCCAAAATGAAAAGCAATTATTGCTTTATTGAGCCAATTGATGGGCTTGATGGGTTAGCAGGGATTATCTCTTTTTCTTCTCTTATCTGAAGCTTTTATAGCTAAGGCAAAAAAATTAGGTGGGTTCCTTCCTTTGACCCAAACCGTTATGAAAAAACTCAGATGTTGGTTATTATTAGACGTTTATCCGTTTCAAAATGGGCAAATATCCTCCTTTATCCTTGACATTTAACTTGGTGGCTTGTTTAGTCCCTCACATAAAAAAATTGCCAATCTAATACCCATCATTTTTTGTTGTTACTCTCGTTAGTTCCTCTGTCCATATGGCATATGCCCAACGATGGAGGGTGAGGTCCAAGTTAACAGACTGTTTGTCCACAAAAAAAGTCATTTTGCATAAAACAAAATGACGTCATTTTGCTAAATCATCTCTTCACCCACAAAGACCATCACTGAAAATCACCATCTCCCTCATAGCAAGTGCAAACTACCATCTCTATCAACCTTGCAACTGCCATCAATACACTATCCCTTCAAAACTTACCACCACCACCACCAACAACAACTACTTCCCTACTCTACTCTCCCCTCTCCCCTCACAACCACCCTTACCACATAGGCCATCCCCTGCAACCCATTACCACCACCCTAGATTCAAAACACAGACCCAGAAACTGAAGAATTCCCAAAAACCCTAGAACTATTTCTTTTTTATTTTTATTTTCAAGAAAATGCTATCTTTGGTCCTTGAACTTTTACTAGGGGTCCTATTTAGTCCATAACATTTTTTGTTGTTACCCTTGTTAGTCCCCATCATAACCTCATCATCAACCACGCAACCATAAGCCACCACTACCATTAATGGTTGTCGAACCTGCAAAAACACAAATGCAAGACAAAGCCAACTCTAACCAACAATCACAACACAAGATTTGTGGGAAGAACATAGATCTTACGATGGGAAACTCAAGGGAGAAAGAGAGAGGGGTAAAGAAGGGGGAATGGAAAAGATTGGAGTGGGAGGATCTAGGGATTTGCAGATGATGATCCATGAATCTGCAAATGAAGGAGTTGGAGTAGAAGAGATTATGATGATGTGATGATTGTGGGAAGGTGGTGGTAGTGAAAGGAGAATGGGTAGTTGAAGGAGATGGGTCGTTGTGGGTGGATAAATTGTTCTCATTGTGGGGGGAGGTGATGATTTAGCAAAACGACGTTGTTTTGTGGACAAACGATATGTTATTTGCTACCTCACCTTTCGTCACTGAGCACATGGACGGAGAAACTAACTAGGGCAACAACAAAAAATTCTAAGGACCGGATTGGTAGTTTTTTTTTATATTAGGCACCAAACAAGCCATCAAGTTAAATGTCAAGGACCTAGTAGGGTATTTGCCTTTTCAAAATTATCTTATGACAACAGTTAATGCCATTGTTTATTTGACCTAGTAGGGTATTTGCCCTTTCTTTATAGTCATATTTTATATGTGGTTAAATACTTTTTAGAAGTTACCGGATAAAAATCTGTGGTCCAAGACATCTTATTTGTATAATACTTCAAAAAAAAATACTTAATTCTTTGACTATTATTTTTTTTGGTAATATGAAAAAAAAAAAGATAATTTTTGTGATTTTAAAATTAATGTCCTGGATTTTATTGTCTAATAAAAAAATCATTTAGTTGTAAGAAAATGCCATTGTTTATTTGCTCACTTCTTAGATGTATTTAAACACATTTATAAAATAAGACTATATAGAATAATTATTTTGTGCATCCTATGATTTAGTACCGTGAATTACACTCCCAAAATTGTAAGTAACTCATATTCTGACTATGGGGCAAAGTCAACCCAAATACATGCCTAAGTTCTTTTCTAGAGTGCCTATATTTGCTCTAATAAAATATGACAAATAACACAAGATAAACTTACAACAGAGAATAATTTGTTTTTTCTTCTTTCAAAATTCAAACAACTATTTTCTCCAAGTTCGAATTTTTAGTATTTTTTTTTCTTAAAAGAACTTGAGAATCTCACTATTAATAAAAGTGTTGCTGTTTTTACATGTGTAACCAAACATATAAATAATTTAATGTGATTAAACAGTTAACTTAAAAGAGTTGAACTCAAATAATTAGATAGAGTAGGATTGGTAAAGTGGCGTGGCCCTTGGTCTCTTATCATTAATATTGAGTTTCGTGAGAATAAAAAAAAAAACCTCTTGTTGGGAGATCTTTACCCCTACAAAAGGGCTTAAAGTCGAGTTAGATTGAATTAATTAGGTTTTTGATAATAGAGCCCGAATGTCAATAGTTCAATATGAGGAAAAAAAAAAATCCACTCAAATAATTATAAGTAACCATATATTTTGAATAACAATCGGTGAACATCTTTTAAATTGTAGAACCTTAAAAACATAAAAGAGGGACGTTAGATAAAAAAAAATTTATGTGTGCCACTGCTTCCACCACCACCACAACAAAACACAATCGTTGTTGTTGTCATTGCGATCACTACCATTTATGTTGTTGTGGCTGCCGCCGCCACAACCACTACCATTACCATTATATCATTAATATTATTATTTGGAAGGTATTTTTGCAAAAATACATGTGCTACTTAGTAATAATTTTATAAAACAAATAAGGAAACATGTCAGTTAAATTATTTGTGTACGTCAAACATTGTAATGTAGCATTATTAATAATTTAAAAAGTGACAATGTTATTAAATAGTAATATAAATTACTAGTAATCAACAATGAGTCAAATGTTACCTTTGGACCATGAAATGTGCCACTAAACTATAAGTCATTGACATTGAATTCATAATAAAGTTGTTGTGACACATAATTTTTCTAAAAATATTGAATAGTTAGTTTATATCTTTATAAAATTTTGGATATGCTTATAATTTTTTTAAAATAAAAATTGCTTTTGAAATTTTCATTTCTATTTCTAATGGACGACCAAACTTATCATAAGAATCGTTAATTATTTTTCAATTATCGAAGATGGTATGAAAGTTTACGTCACTTGCAAATGTTTAGTTCCACAAATTTTGAGTCAGATGTCCAATCCTGAATAATAGAAGTGTGTGTTGAATTCCACATGTCACTTAGTGATATGACCATGTATAAAATAAAAATTTAGAGATATGATCAAGATAACTTTTATAATAATTTAGCAATTCTAATTCCTTAAATTAATTTTTAGGATTGAGCTAGACCCGTTTAAACTAAGAGTCTCAATAATAAAATAAAAGGATAAATTGCACTACTAACCTCCCCTAATATTTAGTGAAATTACATCGATACCTCTTCTATTTGTTTAGACAACACCCACCGATCCCCTAATGAACATTAGCCTTTACCAATAATAGAGTTACATGCAGTTTGTTATTATAGTATTTTATTGACAAATAATCACTTGCCAAAATCCCAAAAGAAGGGGTGAGGAAGAAATCCCGAAGGCAAACAAAATATTCAAACGCAACAAAAATAAAGTGTTTTGTCCATCATGTCTCGCACATTTTCATACTTAGCAGACTTTACAAGCCTTTTTTGGGCCTCTCATATGGGCAATGTTAGAGGGAGGCTGTGAAGTTGCATAAAATTAAGAGGGCTATGAACTCTGTCGAGTGTGTAAATATATATGAGGGACTTAATAAACAAAACACTTACATAACAAATGACATCTAACTTTGTTCTTGTTAGGGAATGTCGATGTTAGTCTAGGGAAGCGAGTGTCATCTAGATAAATAGAGAAAATGACAATATAATTTCAGTGAACATCTGAAGAAGTCAATAAAATTTACCCTACAATAAAACACAAAATTTGTTAACAACTAAGAATCTTTCCTTTCACGCTAAAGTTTAGTCAGTACACTACACCGAGGTAGATACGTGAAAAGTTATGAAGCCACAAAGTGGCGTCTTACAAGAGTCTTAAAGTCGGTAACATGCGCAATGTACGATGAAAGCAAGAAATAAGTGTCCCATAACAAAAGAAAAAAAGGTGCTCATCTCCATTGTCCTACAAAGCATAAAACCAAAAAAGGGGAAAGAAAGGTTAGAATTAATGCAAAGGAAGAATACCAATCTCCGTGTATTCTACGGCTAACTCTTTCCCAATACTACCTACATCTCATAATCAAAGTCTCCTTCATAAAAAAGCATGTTCAAGTGGTTCAGTGAGTTTAAACTGAGGTTGTTGCAATGGTGTTATCATTATTGTAAGGATTTGTAGTATTGATACATAAATTTGGCACCAACCACCCTATGAGGAAAGAGCATGCTTTAAGTTTTTTGAGTGCTTACAAACTTACTTATAAAATACTCATTAAATTCAATGAACAACGATGCGTAACATAGGACTCGAACANCATAAATTTGGCACCAAACACCCTATGAGGAAAGAGCATGCTTTAAGTTTTTTGAGTGCTTACAAACTTACTTATAAAATACTCATTAAATTCAATGAACAACGATGCGTAACATAGGACTCGAACACGAACCCCCAACTTTCTAATGTAACAGCTACCAACTCATCAGTAAGTTCAACCACACTAACAATGCTTAATCTATACAATTAATAAAATGGATTCCTCAAAATAATTGAATAGTGTCCAACAATTTTATTCCATTTTTACCATTTTATAAGCATTTTTTTCTTTCAATTTACTTCAAAGCAAATAACTACCTCACTTTCTATTTCTTATTTCAACTACTCATTCTTTTACAATGTCTTCTACTCTTTGTATTTGTCCATCTCATTTCTACTTTTTTCTTCTTTTTTACACTTTCATATCTCATTGTGCCTTTTATAATCAACAACCTATAAAAAGTTTAGATTTGTAGGCACGAAATGCCTCCAACCCGCTGATTATTATTAAAGAGATTGACATATTATCACCAGATCTATTTTAACATTAACTAGAGATACAAATATGCACTTAATAAAAATAAAGAAACATCGACAAGTATTTAGTCAAGGGTTTGAATTCTAACGATATGTATAAAAAAAAATCTCATAATTAGAGATGTATCCGCTTTAGTGAGGTCAAATTCTCGTTTGCACTATTTTAGACAATAAATACCTTTGGTGAGTTAAAAAAAAAAAAGGAAACATTGAAGAAAAGAAGATGGGATCTGAAAACCTTTGTAGATGATACAAATCCTTCTCACAATAGTCATGATAGTTGCATCCCACAAATCCCCACCTTGAACCTTTGCCATTCTAGGTTCTTTTGATTCATTTTTGTTTTTATCCACACGTGATTTTTGTCATGTGATCATCTCCAGTTTTATCTGATGGTTGATAAATGCCACCTTAGTTTACTTCATTCTATGTATTTTAAAAAATTATCTTATAGTTGTTTCAAAATATTTAGTTTACGTTGGATGTCTGTGTTTCATAGATACTTGTTTAGAGAATTTAAAAACATAATTAATATAGGAAGAGATTGAATTTTACCACTGACATTCATACCTTGTTACCAAAACTCCGACTAATTGTGCTGACCTACGGTTCATGAGGGTCTGTTCGTGAATTATAAGGTAAAGGGGAATAGGGTCATCAAAGAGCAAGAGCAGGGAAGGAAAGGAAGGGATTTAGAGGATTTTTATTACGGAAAAGAAAATCAGAGGGAGCACCACACACAACTTCACAAGGTCCATACATAGCAGCCATCACCCTCGCCCGGATTGAAAAATGTGATGATCGAATTACAAACTTCATTTTTCGATAGATCTCCCATTACTCTAATAGCATATGCTTGCTCCTCTGATATCTAGAAGGTAAACGATTACTTATAAGCTTTATTTACTCTGTCAGAGAACCTGTAACCGCTCGTTGTGATGTTCAAGTCATTGATACGCGCATGCAGATGTCGAGCAGAGATATAAACATGGTTACGTGGAAGAGTTCCTACCATCACCGCCCATTCCACAAAAGGCAACAGTAAGGTAGAAAACTAGATGGCCTCACAGAATGGAAGCAGGTGAATACACAGAATATAGAGATAAAAGGAGGATCCTGCACACCACAATCACTAAGTACTGAAGCAAAACATATGCCCTTCAAGAATTGAAATCAGACCCACAACCTACTATAAAACAAAACAGCATATTCATAGAATAAAGGGTATCATCTTTGTAATCGTTTCCAGAGCAGTAACAACACTACTAAAATGAATGAAACCTACATACTTCTCGGAAACATAGATCTTGAGTCACAAATTTCTCAGCGGTANGCTTCCGCAATTGCCATGAAACGTACAACACCAAAGTGCGAACGTACCAATCACGGGTCGTCGTTTAGCACCGTGCTGGACACCTGGTGGCGCGAGGAATCAGATTTTGCAGAAGGATCTTTTAGCCGTTGGATTGGGTGCCCCACGTGTCGCCTGATGACGTGGCGAGAATCTAACGGGGTGACTGGAGTTGAAAGTTTTCGCGTTTTGATGAATCAGATGTCGTCAGGGAGAGCGAAGATATTTTATTTCAGTGAGTGATGATTGTCGTTTTTGCCCAGAAACGTGGAGACGTGGCAAATCGTTACCCCATTTTCTAAAGAGTAATGATAACTTTTAGGAATTTGGCTGATCACCTCTTAACATGTTAGGCGCATAGAAAGCAAATCTTGGTAGGACCTCCATCCCAAATTGAAGGTTACTTTTTTTTTTAATTATTATTATTTTTCATTCATAAATCAATATATCTTAATTAATTTATAAATAACAAAAAATTGAAAGTGACAATTAAATTAATTTAAGATAAAAATAATAAATGTTAATAATATTCACATTGTTAGTAATATTCCACTCTTACAATAATTATTTTAAAAATTACACACATATATATAAGAGTTTTAGTGTTTTTAGACCATTTGTTAAAGATGGAGGTATGTTTGCAAAAGATTAAGATGGAGTGTTTGAATATTTACATAACAAAATTGACAAATTTCCACTAAAATTGGTCGATTTGAAAAATAACATGACCAAAGTAGTTGAAAAAATTTAGGAGAGATGAAATTGTGTTAGTTAAAAAACAATAGAGACTAAATTGGAGGGGTTTGCCTTTAATACCTTTTTGTTCTAAGCAATGTTAAAAAAATCAAACCCAACACCGAACCGGGCAAGGCAAAGGTGCAAAGATTCAATTTGTTCAACCCGGGTTCAACTAAAGTCTAACAAAAATATATATTTCATTATTTATATGTGTATATATATGATTAATTATATACTATATAATAAAAAAGTCACTTTTTATATAATATTTGATCATTATTAGTGTGGTAAGAGTTGGATTTTCAACAAAATAGGTCTGTACTTTATCGAAACTAGTAAAAAAACAATTTTTTAAAATTTATACATATATAAGAAAAAGCATTTTTTTAAAAAAAATCAAATTAAAAATAAAAACAAACTAGAACATGTTTCGACAACTTCGACTCACCAATTTTAACCGGTTCCTATCAATTTATGTCGGTTCTCTTGTCAACCCATTTTGGAATGAAAATCGAAGTAGATAGAGGTCCAGTTCTTGATTCAATTTTTTTAATGATGGTTTTAAGGAGCTCCTAAAAGAACTAAGGGGATGAAAAAATGGTGGCATCAGGGATCGACTTCTCAACCCAAGACGCTTGTGACACATAGATTAAGGGATGGGTCACTCAAACTACGGTTCTTCATTTGGCATGTGTATTGAATTGGATCCTTACCGGCTAAGTTAAGGTTCAAACATTTGTGGCTGCCCAAATTCCAAAAACGGCAACCCTGACTTCATTTCGATGCTCAGTTACATTAAATGCCCGATTGAAGTTCAAATAACAAAAATGATGCAATTGTCATGCAATTCAGCACAAATGAGAGGTATGTAACCAAATGCAAAGGTTAAACATGGTTTTAAAGGTTAAATTATCAATAACCTTTTAACATCACCTCCACCAAGGTTATGACTTCCCCTTCACCCACCACCATATGGACTGTAGCAGACCCCAATCGCACCATTGGCCACGGCCAATAGGCCTCACAATAGTCATGATAGTTGCATCCCACAAATCCCCACCTTGAACCTTTGCCATTCTAGGTTCTTTTGATTCATTTTTGTTTTTATCCACACGTGATTTTTGTCATGTGATCATCTCCAGTTTTATCTGATGGTTGATAAATGCCACCTTAGTTTACTTCATTCTATGTATTTTAAAAAATTATCTTATAGTTGTTTCAAAATATTTAGTTTACGTTGGATGTCTGTGTTTCATAGATACTTGTTTAGAGAATTTAAAAACATAATTAATATAGGAAGAGATTGAATTTTACCACTGACATTCATACCTTGTTACCAAAACTCCGACTAATTGTGCTGACCTACGGTTCATGAGGGTCTGTTCGTGAATTATAAGGTAAAGGGGAATAGGGTCATCAAAGAGCAAGAGCAGGGAAGGAAAGGAAGGGATTTAGAGGATTTTTATTACGGAAAAGAAAATCAGAGGGAGCACCACACACAACTTCACAAGGTCCATACATAGCAGCCATCACCCTCGCCCGGATTGAAAAATGTGATGATCGAATTACAAACTTCATTTTTCGATAGATCTCCCATTACTCTAATAGCATATGCTTGCTCCTCTGATATCTAGAAGGTAAACGATTACTTATAAGCTTTATTTACTCTGTCAGAGAACCTGTAACCGCTCGTTGTGATGTTCAAGTCATTGATACGCGCATGCAGATGTCGAGCAGAGATATAAACATGGTTACGTGGAAGAGTTCCTACCATCACCGCCCATTCCACAAAAGGCAACAGTAAGGTAGAAAACTAGATGGCCTCACAGAATGGAAGCAGGTGAATACACAGAATATAGAGATAAAAGGAGGATCCTGCACACCACAATCACTAAGTACTGAAGCAAAACATATGCCCTTCAAGAATTGAAATCAGACCCACAACCTACTATAAAACAAAACAGCATATTCATAGAATAAAGGGTATCATCTTTGTAATCGTTTCCAGAGCAGTAACAACACTACTAAAATGAATGAAACCTACATACTTCTCGGAAACATAGATCTTGAGTCACAAATTTCTCAGCGGTAATTAAGGATTCCGACAACTATTTGGTGGTCCTATAACATGTCAAGCTTACATCCAGTATCAATGTGCAATGCTTCCTTAGAAACATAATCAATAGTAAAACAATGTACTTTACAAACAAACAAACAAAAAATCCTGACAATTTAGTGAATTTACAATCTTAAGGCAATCTTCAATAATTGGCAGCCTTCTCTAGAAAGTTTCGTTACCGCCAAAGAAAATCACTTTGACAGAAAAGCAGCAATACCTACAATAACATTCACAACAGCAACAGGCTGTATTCAGTTTTGCAGTCAGCAATAGCATCAACATTAGAAGTCAAGAACAATGTTGCTATTTTGAAAATTCGAGTATACAATAGACAAAATGCCATAGAATTGTACTAAAAAATCACAACCATCAATATAATACATGTCAACACCCAAAACTGAGAAGTACGGAGTAACTCTCAAGGGCACGAATCATAAATAGTTAAAGGACTCCTCTTCTGTTACTGTATGATGCTTCTTCTGCACCATTTTAGTTATCTCTAATTGTAAGTTTATTTTCCTTTTAGGCCTCTGTACCCTCCAAGCATACAAAAAAAGGACTCCTCTAAGTTCTCCAGCTTGAAAAAAACATACCTAAAACCAAGCTGCATCTGGTGTTAAAATTCAGATTTATCACATAACTCTCCAATGATATAAATATGATGACATAAATAAGCCAAAAGGCATAGTAGATCTGGCCCCTCTTTCAGTCAACAAACTTTTGGAGAATCCATAATCCAATAATAGAAACAATGCAAAGAAAGATAAACAAATATAAAGATCATCGATCAAATACAAACGGTGACGCCACCACACTTTGAACTCCATTTAAACAGCTTATTTCACAACATAAACTGCTCAGATATCACAACATAAACAGATTATTTCATTTTAGTATCCTAGTAAAACATTACAATACTATATTCATATTCATACAAACAACAGTGACCCAACAGTTAAAAAGTAAAACCAACGTCACTAAAATATTACACGAGTGGTTCTCCAAGATGTCTCATCCATTCCATTGTTAGTGAAAACTAAGTTTATATAGGGTATATATTAATCTCCTGTCGTTCCAGAGATAACAGAAACAGAGACAAGTCGACAATTACTACTACTACAACAATAACAACAGCAGAATTCTTATCCCACAGATTTGGCCTGCTACATTTGTCCATGCCATTGGGCTTTACCAAAGACAAAATTTCCAGGTCCAGCAAGTTCTTTTTCAATGGTTGTCCTTACATTCATCGACCTTTTAATTGAACAACCTTTCATTTTATCTGCTTTTCAAACGAAAATCTAGAGCCCCTATTATTCATCTTCTTTTGACATGAACAAACCACACATGGTGGCTTTACTTCATCTCCCCAATAGACGCTACACATTGCTGTGCTAACTTCTTTTTTTGGATTAAAAACAATTGAATATATAGAAATTGTCTCTCTGCTGAGCTAACTTAAGAGGACTTAAGAGGCTAATTTTCCATTATAATACCTGTATGCTACAGATTTGTGACTCAGTCACCTCCAACAGAATTTTACAATACATAATTTGTACGCCAACTAAAATTATCAAGCACATAGTTGTATGCAAGTGTAAAGGCAGAAAGCACTCACATCCAGAAGATGCCCCGAAAACTACAGCTCACTGTAATTGCGCCACACCGCACGAAATTCTTCACGGAATGTATTTAGCCGTGCTTTCAAGTTAGGTGTTCTAAAGCTCGCATGCAGGATGGTAGCTGAAAGGAGCAAGAGAGTACTCAACTTTAAAATACAAACATAAATGCGAGCAACATTAAATAATAAATTATTCAGTATGTAATATACCAAGAAGACCAATAGCAAGCGCCCACATAACAGTTAGGAGACCAGCAGAAACAAACCAAAGGAAGAAACATGCTGCAAAAGGAAGGGTAGAAAAGTTAGCAATAAAGACATAAGAAAAGTAAGAACAAGGATTGCTGTACTCCCCAGGATAATATCGATTATAAAAAAAAATAATGATAAATATTTTAAAGATTTCAATTACCAGAAGAACATATCAAGACAAACACCCAACGCGGCTGACCACATATATAAATTGCTCTCCTTGACGACGGACGTCCACGAATAACAGGCCTGGAATTTGA
Organism: Nissolia schottii; assembly: GCA_003254905.1. Classification (NCBI taxonomy): domain Eukaryota; kingdom Viridiplantae; phylum Streptophyta; class Magnoliopsida; order Fabales; family Fabaceae; genus Nissolia; species Nissolia schottii. Next base: position 199,375 of record QANU01044385.1, read on the forward strand.
ATAATTATTAAACCAACAGCAAAATCTGATGCCTTGCAAAGATAATAACAACCAAAACATACGTATGAGGAGGTCTCATCTTGGCTGCTAAATGGGGTGAGAACTTCCTGACTGTTCGTGTCACCTTTTCACTAAAGGTACCTGCAAAGCTGCAAAAAAAAAAATGAATAAATATGAAATGTCAAGAGTTGACTTTAATTATTATCACAAAACTGGGGCTGACTACACTTAATTGAGAAATGCAGGAACCAGGTGACAAATCTCAATTAGCAATAAATTTTTATCCAAAAACAATCACAAATGGTTCGAGCAAGCAGAATTACAAACATCTTGACAGTAAGAGCAAACAAAAGCAAGAATGAAAAGTATGAGTTGTATAACTACTTTTTCTTATTGGGATGAAAGCATGATTCAACTACTTTAGTTATTATAAAGCTAAATAGTAACTTGTTCATGGAGGCACTTGAATAAGATTTGTTGGTCAAGTTTAAGCCCTAGTGTCAGTGATGAAGCACAATACCAGTCAAGAGAACCAGATTGCCAGTTTTTATTCAACAAGTCCCACAAGTCACTTGTTTGTGCAGAGGAATATGGACAAAATCCAATTCACACAAGCTATTTTGGTTGCACGAGTGCAAAGAAGAGACAGCTAGCTCCTAAAAATACCAACAACATCCTAACTGTAAAAAAGGTGGTCCACTTAAATAGTACAACACCATTAGACTAGGATGTTTCCAGTCTGAAATTAAGTTAACTTCAAGCAATGAGGAAATATAGTATAGAAAAACAAATAGCACCATCACTTACCTGTCATTTAGAAAAGCAATGCTAAGTGCAGTAAGAAAGGCAGCAACAATAGCAAGCGGCCTCCGTAGAAAACCCAATACTACAATTCCAATTTTGAATGTTGAAACAGGAAGGAAAGTATATCAATTGGAGAGAATGAACAAAAGATATTAATTGTGCTCACTTACTGAGAACAGAAACAATCAAAATGAAGTAGTTGGTCCGATAGCTGCAAATACAAGCATAACCAACATTATTTAATAAGCAAAAAAATATTAAATACTCAAATCAAATATCTGTTATGTAGAGATAAACAAAAAGAAGAAAACAAATCATACCCCAAATCTAAATGTTTTCATCCAAGTTTAGGGGTATGGATAGTCACAGAACTCAGGAACTGATTTAATTAGCGAGTGATTTCATGTTTGAAGTCAAAAAGTATCATATAAGTCTCAAAAAATGACTGGAAGTAGAAAACATATATTAACTAAATAAAGGAACCGCGAAAAATTGAAAATCATTTTTAAGAATGCACAGAAATATCGTGATCAAATGCAACCGACCATTACCAACGGGAGTTGGTCCAAGTGGTAAGCGGCTTGATAACGCTTAAGCAAGGTCCCGAGTTCGAGACCTTGTAAACGCAGTTATCCCCGCTGGGAGACTCACCCGCCATAGCCCGGGTCGGCCCGGATTAGCCAAGGCTAAGCCTTGGATACCGGGTAGGCAACCTAAAAAAAAAAAAAATGCAACCGACCATTGCCTTCACTAAGTTTACCCATTTCTAAAATCAAAATCCAATTAATCAAACATTCCACATCATTCAAAGAGAAACATCATGCCAAATTGGAGCTTCGATTATAAAACTCGCTAAGACAAACTCAAATTCAGCAACAAACAAAAACTAACAGAACCAAAAAAAAAATAAACAACAGTTATAACCACTTGAATCAAATCATTCCATTCCACTTGCGAAAAACGAAAAAAGATTTTTTTTTTTAAAAAAAAAGACAAAAACTCAAGCAGCAATAACCAATGATTGGGGAAGAACGAAACCGTACTAGTAGAGATTGCATTTGAGGCGGCTATTCCACTTGGCGTAGGATCGAGGAGCGGTGAATCGGGAGAAGAATTCGGAGACAGGGCGCGGCGGCGACGACCAATCAACTTCGCGGAGGGCGTCGACGAGATCCTCAGCTGTCACGTTCCCCCAATCCATGTGCCCCCGATTTTCCTTCGACGCAAAACCCTAGCGAGAAAAATCGTCGCAGAATGACGGAAACTCGTAGCGCGATCGAAACTGTTTTCTTTAAACTTTTTTTTATATTATATTGATAGTGAGATTAGAAGAAGGGTTGGTGGAAGGAAATGGAGATTGGTGAGAATTTGAGTTAGGAATTTAGAATTGGTTTCTGTTAGCAACGAAGAGTGACGGATTGGTGCTTTTGTGATCAGAAGAAAATGAAAGCGAAAGCTTCGTTGTTGCTACTGTTGCACGCTCGTACAAGACCCCCAGCCAAGTTAATGTGTTTTCTTTAGACATTTTAAATTTTTTATTGAATAAAAAAAAAATTAGTCTCCCCATTTAATGAATGAATGTGATAAGGAAAAGAAATTTGATATAACGTGTCCTTAGAAAAAATACAATATAGTTTTGTTTTTGTGTCTCTGTCTCTAATTCATGTCCTAATATAAAATGTGTTTTAAAGTGTAATGATCTACTTTTAAGGCACGAGTATGTCTTTTTCTTTTCTACTGTATAAAAAAAATTAATGATTTACTTTTAAAAAAAATGTAAAGATGTAAAGTTTTTAACGTAATTAAACTCTTAAAAAGTTTATTTTTAATAAAACTTACTATTTTTTATCCTTTAATGGAGGAAATAAAGATAATTAAATTTTTTTAAATCATCTTTATCTTAAAAAAATATTTAATTAAATTTTATACTTTACATAAGACATGTTTTTCCTGTGAAGCACTCAAGAAAGAAACCAACAGCGTATGTATGAGATTAAGGGAGTAAGAGAGATGAGTAATATAACTATATAAAACAATTTTACAATAATCACCCTCTCGTAAAGGTGTAGAATTCAAGCTTCATTGTAGTACTTCTCACACTTTTATAATTGTAGTTGTCCAAAGTTTTTGATACATGATTTAATTATTTATTGATGAAAATATGATGAGTTAAAGTTGTTCCATACTCAAAGTAAGTATTGTCCAAATGTTATTTTTTAGTATCGTTGGAACAAAAAAAATGAGAAATGATTTGAATTAAATTGATTTGATATATAAATCAAGTATTATGTTTGGAACTAATATATAAAATGTGATTTTAATTGATTTAAAAGTCATTTATTATGATTAGAGTTTATAAAAATAGGAATTGATTTAAATATATATATATATATTCAAAAAAATTGAAAAGTATTTTTTAAAAAAAAAATTAAATTTTTATTTACAATAAGATTTATCCTCCCATAACCATCCAATTTGATAGGTATTGATACCTTGCTCACGTGTCATTAAATGGTTGCTTAATAAATTTTAAAAATTTAATTTAAAAAAAAAATTAAAATAAGAATAATTTGCAATGTACCTACCAAGTAATAATTGAGGTAAGGGTATCAATACTCCATATTATAACTAAGGTAATCATTTTTTAATAGATTATGTATAGTTAGGGTCTGTGAAATTTTGGATTTAAATAGGAGTAAAGTCTCATAGGTTGTGTTTGGAAACAAATTAAATGGTAAATAATTTGATTTGAAATGGTTTGAATTGAATTGATTTAATAGGATTTGATTTGATAAAAGTACAAAGTTCGTAAATTTAATAGTTGAAAATGAGTAAAATAGTCATTTATGTTAGTATTAAATCAATTTTAAGTAAATCTTTAAAAAATTATGGAATTTAAAATTTAAATTGATTGAATTCCATAAATTTAAGAAATCAAACTAATTTTTTTTCAAAAATATTACATGTACACCTAATTTTATACACTCGTACATACAACATTAATAATGCACAAACTTTATTAATAATGCACATGTAACATTAATAATGCACAACCATATGGTGTATGATTTTTTATGTACGTGTAACAGAACTCTTTTTTTTTTTTTAATATCATTACTTTTCATCCTATCATTATTGCTAATAATATAAGTGGCCATTAAATACACACATGCTAGCCTGGCCCATGTTATTTCGGCCCCTTTCAAACTCAGCCCATGTGCGCCACTATTTCTTCACTCAAATCAAAAACATCACAATTGTTTGATACCATTATTCTCTCTCTTAAGGGTAGATACCCTTGCTCTCACCCTTCACTGTCCTCAACACTCCAAACTCCCAAACTCTCACAATTGATGCCATATCTATGTGGCTTAGAAAGCTTTTATGGTTTAGGATTATCTCATGTGAAGAAGTTGAGCATAGAGTAAATTAATTAAATGGAGCAATACTTGAGTTTTGTGCAAGCTTTGGCTACTGCATGGGGATTCATGTTGTTGGTAGGTCTCATGTGCTGTTGCCTCATCACCAAACCTCAACTACATGAAGATGCTATTTCTAGCAACGATGGTTGCACTTGTGATGGTGGTGGCCATGGTTGTGTATGATTTTTTTTCTCTTTTCTTTTCGTTTAATTTTTTTTTTTTTTAGGTTTTCAATTTTATCTTCAAGCTTCTTTTCAGGCAAAGAGGTTTGTCTCTTGGTCTTAATTGAATTGAGAAGCAGTTGATAGTGAGGTGTATTTTCTGTATAGAATATAAAATCTTGCTGATTTGTTAACGTTATTAATATACTATTCTTTCTTTCTTTCTTTTTTGGCCCATTTATTGATATTGAAATATACGCGTTTGCTAACCAATATCTTTGTAATTTTTAGTAAAGGGTGTTTTTCTTCTTATAATCATGTAAGGTAGACGCTCAGCGGATAACTAAACGGCAGGGCTGCATATATACACAAACGTTAATTTGAACTTCCAATATCGTTGGTATTATTGTCAATATATCTTTCACCTGCTGATTTTTTTATCTTTTTTCCTTCCTTACATTGCTTCATAACTTTTGCTAATGAAATTACGAAGAGAAAAAAATGGAAAATCTCATCAAAATATTTTATTTTCAAAGAAAAAAAAATAAGAGCGTTTTTAACCTAAACATTTTTATTTAACTTGAAAGTGATTGAAGGAAGGAAAAACATTGGGTTTTATCCCAATGAATTTTCTCAAGATATAATTTTAATGAGCCTTGATCCGTAAGTTGGTGCTTAACTTTGTCTTGATGGGTGATTCTTTGTCCATCATGTTTTTGTCTATCCATCTGTGGTTTAAGCCTTTCATGTCTTCACTTTGGGAAAAACTGACCTTAGCACATCTCCAATGAGTTGTCCCCTATAAGTATTTATTTTGGCCATCATATGTTATAAAAAGTAAAAGTGTCACAAAAGTTTTGTTATTCTCTAATGATTGGGACCAATCATAGTCTCAACTATGACCCCACCTTAAACAAGTGATTCAACTTATACATTTTTTTTAAAAATAAATAAATAAATGAAAAGAGTTGTTACATGACACATGTCATATTCCTATTAGTGGAAGGTAAGGTGAGATGCGTCCCAGTTAAAAGGACTAGTGCCACTTTTTTTGCTTACCTATCAAAGTAAAACTCCCTCTTTTCCATCTATGTTGTAAAAAAAAGTGGGACTACCCCACCCAAAACTACGATTCATAGAGAATTTCTAATGAGAGTCCCTCAAAAAGTTTCTATTTTAGTCTCACATTAGTTATATTGATGTCACATTATTAATATGTCATAAAAAATAAAAGTGTCCCTTTTCACTCCTATGAAAATAATCAATTTTAGTCTCATTTATAACCTCACATGTTTTAACTAAAAATTGATATATTTATGAAATGCCTTGTTATAAATATTTTATATTATGCATTTTTATATTTATATGTGAAAAGTATATAAAAGAAATTGGATTTTGCAAGTAATTGAAAAATTGATCCAATTGATTTGGATTTTCTTTTTATTGCTGTAGAAGAAGAGGTGAGTGGAATCTGTATGTGAAAAAATTGGTAAGTGTTAGAAAGAATTTGAAAAAGTGGTGAAAAAAATGATATAATGTTGATATTTATAAAGTGAAAATTAATAAAAATAATAATTATATATTATGTTTAATCATTAACGGTTATATATTTAACCCTCTAACTAATACTTTTTAAAAAAAATTAATAGTTTTATTCATCAACCAAAGTATAATACATGAGACCAAACCGACACTGGTACGATGCAAAACAATAATATTTGGTGCTTCTCAGCAGTTAAATGTTTATGAGACTAAACACAATAACGCTAATACGAATCAAAATTACTATTATGAGGCTAAACAAAATCTCCAAAGCTATTTAATGCATAACTTTCTTTTTTTATTAAAAATAAAAATCAAGTATGTTTAAAATACACATGTCATGTAATTAATTATTTAAAATATGGTGAGGAGAGTCCTTAGTATGAGGGATCAAGACCACTATTTTAGATAACATTCCCAAAATGAGATTTCTCACTTTTTAAGAAGAAGGAGTCGTGTTTCTATTCTATCCTTGGTAACAAAAAAAATTAAAATTATTTAATAATTATGATCATTAATTAATATGATACATTCTATTATTTTACGGATGAATAAAAAAATTTATCTTCTAATTTTGGAAACAATTGAAAACAAATGTATTTAATTTAAGAGTCTTATTTAAATATATATATATATATATATATGATTTAGGTGAAAATGAATTTGTTATGTAATAATCATCCTCGTATATTCCATAAACATATATAATTATTTCTCTTTAATTTTTCATTAAATACATCAAAGAAGATGCTGCAAATTGAAGAGAATCACTTTTCTCCGTAAACTCATATTTGAGGAATCCGCCTTAGCATTGCATGACACTTTCCAACTGCATATTGGTAGGCCTGGGCACTTTCCTTAGCTCTTTGCTCTTTTTCTTCATCGGCGAGGGAATATTTTAAGACGTGCCACGATACCTTTTCATCCAAAAAGAAATGTAGGGAATGTTAACCTAGTAGTGTCAGCTTTGCCTTTACTTCCATCACCATCACCGGAATAAAAAATTATTATATGTACTCATTTAATTTAAAATATTGTTCCATCTTATATCTTATTAAATAATGTTTGAATGAAATAATGTATATATTTTAAGTTTATTTAGATGATTTTAGTTTGATATTTGATTGATTTATGTTCTGATTCTATTCCTTAGTTATGGATTGACATAATTTATATTTGGATGAACCATTACATTGTAATATACGGAGTTTATATAATTTTTTTCTTGTCTTTTATGTAACATTTTCTTTGTTGTGACTGGACGCAATATCTTATGAATGCTAAATGAATATATATAACAAATCTCTCCCTTCTCTTACCTATGTGGCCCCACTCTTTCGCTCCAATTTGTAGCGGCAAAGATAGCTTGCTACGCGAGAGGGGAATTATGATGGCAATTATAGAGGGTTTACTGTTTGCTCGTGAAACAAATGAGTGTGTTATATTTACCTAATCAATTCATGTTACTATAAAATGAATAATAATATAAATAAGCACATAACGTACTCGTTTCCATTTTCGCATCCAAACGGCAAAATTCCAAAAACTTCAACTTCAACTTCAACTTCAACTTCAACTTTACTTCTTTCCCTATTGACTTGACATTTCAAAATGTCTCTCGATTTACGTGTGGGAGAAGAAAAGACTCATTCAGTCAATTTGATGTTAGAATATTCAAAACACGCGGTATCTTATACGAACTTTCTACGTAATTTCTCTAACCCACTTTGAAATCATCTTCGTGACATTTTACATCCAATCATCCTATGATGGAACCGAGCTATAAAATGGGACAGCAGGGGGAGAAAGTTATGGGTAATTTGGCATGCATTATTAGTTGAGCAACCAACACTAATATTTACCAAATATATAGTTGAACTTGCAGAGATGGCCGTATTTATCATAGTAGCTGCCTCCATGTTGGGTTTCTTCGTCGCTGTAGCGGCTATAATGACTTTGTTGAAATGTGGTCGCCGCGGTCACGGTGATCTTGAATGCGGCTGTGAAGATGGTGGCAATGAGGGTGGTCGTGGTGATGATGGAGGTGGTGGTGATGATGGAGGAGATAGTGGTGGCAATGATCATCAAAATGACTATGACAATCGTTGTCATCACCACCATCACGATAATCATGGTCACGATGCACATCATGTTCACCACCACAACCATCACGATAATCATGGTCACCATGCACATCATGTTCACCACCATGACCATCATAGTCATGGCGGTCATCATGATCATGGTAGCCATGCATTCACTGCAATGTGATGAGTGAGATTATTTTAGGGTGAAAAATATGTCAAGTTAAATTAATTGTATACATTACAAAGATTTCATTTTTCAGTTGTACATTATAACAAGGTAAATCCGGATTTACTAGAGAATATATATGTTGGTTTTAGTGCCCTATTTAATTTATCTCATTCTTGTTATTTTCATTTTTTTCTTGGATGTATATATCGTAGAAAAGCATGTAGCTTTGTTTGTCAAAGAGCAGAGCTCATAAAATCTAGAAGCTTTCTTATTTAAGAGGAGGAGATGAGAAGGGGCGCATGAGAAAGAGAATTGGGAAAAGAGCCACCTGAGTTTGTTAGTGATTTAAATCTGAACCATTGAATTTTAATACATCGATTGTGAGACTCATTGGTTGTGAGACTCATCGCATCCATCACCATGTATAATCGATGAGCCTCACAATCTTTCCGAACTCCTCAAACCGGGATAGCGACCTTGAAGCTAAACTGGGATGAACTCCCGCCGATTTAGGAGAATAATTTTTTAGTTTATAGTTTTTAATTTAAACTTTTTAATTAATGTAATTTTTTAATTTTTTAATTTGTAATATATATGTTATATTCAATTAAATAAAGTTTTTTCATTTTTTAGTTTGTTAGTTTATCCAATTAATAATATTTATGTTATATCTAAATAAATAATAATTAAATTAAAAATAAATAATAATTTTAAAAATATATAAACTGAGTGAAGGCAAAAATTTCTAATTGCGAACTTATGTATGATAAACCCTAAATAATAAGCAATAATTAAAATAATAAGTAACACATAACTAATGTATGAATTAACAAGTAATAATAAATAATAATAAACATACATGGTTAAAATAATAACAAAAGGGTAATAATTAGTTATTTGAGTTTTACCGTCGGGCAGAGCCAACGGTAATGTTAATCCTGAACGATGCGTTTTGGACTCGACATGGAAAGCTGTGTTTCCCAAAAATATTACCGTTAGTGATGGGCCCCCGATGGTAACAATAAAAAAATTTGGCACCAAAATTTGGCGCCATTTTTGGTTTAATGTCGGGAAATTTTAACCAACCGACGGTAATCTTCGCATGCAAACGCTGCGTTTTGTGATACTCGTTACTGTCGGTAGTGACCGACGGTAACAAATACACGAAACGCAACGTTTGTGATTCGACATGGAACGTTGCGTTTGGTAAAAATGGTTATCGTCGGTGATGGTGACACCAACGGTAATCGAAAATTTTTGGCACCAAACTTTGGCGCCTTTTATTTGCTTACCGTCGAATGTGCCGACGGTAATATCCGAATTCAAACGCTACGTTTTGGGGAGCTCTTTACCGTCGGACATGGCTGACAGTAATATGGTTAATGAAACATTGCATTTTGTACATCGTTATTACCATTGGTATTTACTATTACCGGCAGTCATTTCTGACGGTAATGTCTCAAATCAGAACACTTAAGCGAAGTTCCTTTCTTTTCTTCTCATTTTCTTCGTCCTCTCTTTCCTTCTTCTATTCTCTTCCCACCACTGTCAGTCTGCCACCACTCCACCGCGCCACCGCCACTACCTCTTGTTTCACACATTTATTGGTTCATTTGTTTCTTTTTCTCTTTTGTTGTTTTATTTTTTCAAAACTATGTCTTGTTTTCTTTACTATGTGAGGTTTTCCTTCATTTTTTATTGTCTTTTTGTTCATTTTTTACTATGTCTATTTTTTCTCCTTTGTATTTTTTATCACCTTTGTCTTGCTTTTGTAATTGAATACAAATTGCCTTTGGTTATTTTCAAGCCTCAAATGTATTGTTCTCCTTTGTTTTTTATTGAATATAGGAGTGCATTATTGTCTCTTTGTTGATATGCATGAACTTGTAGCTTTCATCATATTTCGTCCATGTTAGGATATGAACTTGTAACAAGTTACTATTTGTTCTTAACAACTTGTAGCTTAATTGGAGATATGATGTATGTTTCTCTCTCCTACAATAGTATGTAATACAAGCAACAAATTTCTAATAATGCAATCAACAGGTTATTATGCTATTAAAAATTGTTTGCAACAACGAGAACTATTTGGACACAAAGCCAGGACCGACACCTGTTTATGACAATCCAGCCGAATAGGGTATGCCATCGAATTTATTTATAACAACATTTATGCAATAATCTTTTACATTTCACACACAGACATACACACTTATATATAATATATCTATTATGTTATGATTGCATAATATAATTTATTAACGGATTACATATTATCATTATTTTGTTAACTTAATATGTTTGACAATTTACGATATTGGATATATGTATGTAAGAATAGATTTATTAAGTATTTCTATTTACTTTTAAAGAATGTAGGAGGAATCCCTCTTGGTTTCATAAAAAAATATGGGAGAAGATTCCAAGATGTTGTGTACGTCATAGATGAAAAGGACAATTGCTTTCCATTCAGGATAAGGCCATGTTCAACAATGGCCCTTATAGATGAAGGGTTTGAGGACATAATAGAATTTTACCAACTTAGAGAGAATTATATAACATAGCTATATTATATTGGTAGGAGAATTTTTCATATAGTTCCTAAAGATGAAATGCAATACAACATACAATATAGAAGAGAAATATCTGAGAACATGACTTTCATTTTACCCTTTAACATATATCAACATTTGCATAACTTCTACCATACCCACATACTTGAGCACAACATTCCCAATCTTTCACACGAGGAACAAAACAATGAGTAGCATCCTATTGTTTAACAAGGAGATGATCCACCCAATGTTGAATTTCAGCAACAACCTGATAGGTAACATGACTTGACATAAGGAGGTTTTGCATAATAACTTAATAACCTTATAAATAAAACTTATTTATATTGTATGGTATTAAATGCAGGGAGATCTCTGACACAAGATCTACAAACATATAAAGTCATCAAGGGTACTTTTATTGACAATAATACTTTATCAATAATTGTTGGTAAATATATACTTAGGGTTTAAGAGAATAATATTTATGTTTTGATTGATTCAATTCAGATAAGGCTTTCGGGCGTGACAAGGTTTAACATAAGGATATTTTGCTACAATACAGATTGCAAGTCATTTTGTAGCATATTAAAAAATTCATGGATTGTTATTAGCTCAAACTTTTGTATATGTAACTTAAGTTTATTTATATGGTATTGTAATAGTAAGTTTGTACATTAATACTTGAATATGTAAGCTTTATCAAACAATAGAATGGTCATTTTGAATCGGTTGTGATTTACTCATTTATGATAACAAGTCTTTTATCCTACTATTATTATGATTACTACCAAGTAATACAATACATTGCATCTTCTTATAGTAACTTTTTTTAGACAAATTACTTGACAAATTTATATTTAAAATATCATTTACTATTATATATTGGTGTCTAATAAATTAATTTTATAACTTGTTTCTCACAATGTAATGTTCATTCTAACGGTAGGGTATGAATTGTGAAGCATTCAATTATTTGAATGATGGTGGTATCACAATAATATTACTGAATGTTAGTATTAACTAATAAACATATATGTGAAATGATATTTTAGTACCAAATTCACTTTAAAATTTATCTTATATTCTATTTAAATAATAATTAACATGTTTTAGATACCCGCTGGAAATCGTGCGGGTATAGAATCTATGTTAAGATCAAAACATGCAACGATGTATATATGGGGACCACTTTGTTGAACCACTATGCAATGATGTATATATGGAGACCACTATGTAATTAATTGTTTGTTAAGTTTGCTATAATTGTCATGCTTATATATATCATGCTTAATAATCGTTTGGATTGATGTCTCTATTGCTTGCAATATATGCTTTATTCTATGTGTGACTCATTTCATGTTCCGTAAATAAGTTGAGAAAAAAATTTAAATTGGTACATATTTCCAAGTAAAGGGTATTTTCAAAGATATTATAGGACTAAGGTATTCCAACCAAAGCAGATAAGCATTGTTTGTGACTTAAGCGTAACTAGCTAGTTAGGGTGTTATAATTCCCTATTTTAATTGCTTATTTTTTATTTAGTATTTTAGTATTAATTAAATAAATATTTAATTAATTATTAACTATAAATTTCTTATAAATTTCTATATATTAATAAATTAAAAAATTAATTAAAATTATTTACTAATATAATTATATAATTTAATAAAATTTTAATTAAAATAAATAATAATTTATTAAATATTTAATTATATTAATATATTAATAAATAAATATTTACTATTAATTACATAAATATTTAACTAGCTATTAAATATAAATTTATTTATATTTATAAATTACAAAAATTAATTGAAATTATTTGTTAATATAATTATATAGTTTCTCAAAATTTTATTTAAAATAAATAATAATTTATTAAAATAATTCTTTTTAAATATTTAATTTTGATCGTCAGCTGGCGGAGTTAAACTGACGGTAAAAGGATTAAAATACTAATATTTAGACAATAAAAAATTAGTATCTTTACCGTCGGCTACCTCAAACTCACTGACGGTGAAAAGTCGAATAAAATATTAATATATATAGAGTCGATTAATTCCAATGATAGAGGAATAAAATAATAATATTTTTATCGTCAGTGGCGTCCGACATTAACCGACGGTAAATCGGTTCAAATGTACCCATATTCGAATTGATTTTCGTCGGTTAATCCTGGCGGTAATTATTGTCGGTGGACGTTAACCGACGGTAAGTCTATTACCATCAAGCACTTTACCGCCGATTCGTGGGTCAATGGTAAAGTCGACGGTAACGTCGAAAGCCGACGGAACCCTCGCAAAATTCCCACGAAAATAGACTGTTTTCTTGTAGTGCTTGCGGTTAGCTGGGTGGTGGGGGTGGGATTTGTTAAGGGGGAGGTGGGGGTGCTATTGGCTCGGTAGAAGGTGGAGATAGTTGGGAAGGTGGAGCATGGATTCCTACGAATATTGATCTGCTGGCCTCCCTGGATGATGCGACACGAGATGTTTTTCTGGTGTGTTTGGGTGGCATGGTGGCAGAGATTCTTCAGGGTCCAAAAAAGGTGTGAGATGTTGTAAAAGGTTCCCATAGATGACGCCAATGTACCGAAAGGGTACAATTTGGATCCTGGAACTCCTCTGCGAGTTCGGGGTCGCTGGGACGGGTACCTACAAGGACTCTGACACTCAAGTCAGTGAAGGTTCGAAACAAAAGGGGAATCAAGGGAGAATGGGTTCTGGGCGTACCTGATTTGCTGTTTAGGTTTAAATACCTGATGGTAGCCGTGAATTCCGCTATCCCGGGGATCTTTTCGTTGAGTTGGCCTCTGAGGATCGTGGAGCGTTGCTCGATATCACGGGACAAGAATCTCTCTTATCGTTGGCGGAGTGATAACTCAGGTCGGGTTGATCTGCGGACCTTTGGGTTTAGGTTCCAAGATGGGCCTTAATGGTCCAGTTTATAACAATCCTCATACTCGTCGCAAACCCCATTCCTCGCACGACCTTAGGATTTGTCACTTTTGACCCCATTCCCCTCACAAACCCGAAACCTCACGAACCACCGTGGTCAATCCTCTAACTAACCTTGCACCTCACTTAAGCAGTGAATGGTCAATCACACGGACGAATTTGGGGTAGGTGTTTGTCGCTAACCCCCTTTGATTTAAGCAATTTTGTTTTCATTTTCGGGCAGAAGTTAATTGGAATCGGAAAAGCAAGGCGTCGTAGTGGAGGACTACAAAACTGAAAAAAGAGGATTGAAGAGTGAACCAGGTGGCAATATTCCATTGCCTTTTGTGGTCTTCACAAAGAAAATTACCAAATCAATAAAGAGTGAGAAGCAAATCATGGTAAGGTTCTTCATTTATCCGTGTATAGAGCAATGGTTCTATTTATTCGACACATTTCATAGTATACATCACTGGACCAAAACCAACCTTGACAAGTATTCTCGATCGGGACATTTGTTCAATTATCTTGTCATATGAGAATAGTAACATTATTTCATTCTTTGTTGGAAAATGTTATGTATTTTAAAAGTTCTAGTCCCATGTTAGTTAGATCACAAACCTTTTAAGTGTTTATATACTTTTAGTAGTTGTTGTATTGGTAAAAAGAGTTGAGAAGGGAGTTGGGCTCGCGCGCATGAGTCCAAGTCATTTGGGCTCTTTGAAGTGCAAAGCGGTGGATGTGCCCCCTGCGAGCACGACAAAAAGCGTCCCGGTCTTTTTGCAAACTTATTTTTTGGAGCTTACCCAGGCAACCAAGATTTTGGGCTTATATAACTATGCTGTGAAATCCTAATTACTTTTCTTTGTTTTTTATTTGCTTCGAATTCTCCAACCCGGTTAACGATTTGGGCTCGAATTGCCTTCAACTTCGCCAAACCGGTACGCAATTTGGGCTTCAATTTGCCAAGGATCCGCCAACCGTGACAGAGATCCCACGTGGACCGCCACGCTACTTGCAGATGCCACCTCACCCAAAACCGTGGTCGTTTTAAAAAATGTTTCAAAGCAAGGGTATTTTCGTAATAAGTTCTATATTAGGGGTATAAGAGTAAAATTGTCATCGTTGCATAGTGATGAACACTCGAACTGTCATTAATTAAATATTAATAATTTTAATAGGATAACATGAAGATGATTGGAAGGTAGCCTGGTGATCCAGGATTCCATTGTGAGCGTGTGGTACCCTGTTCTAATCCCTTTTGTCGGTATTTTTTGCTTTTTACCAATTTATTTGTTTGCTTTTAACATATATCATTGTATCCGACTGATAATAAATTGAACAAGCAAACCGCATGATGTCTAAATCTAAATATGTAAATGTGATGTAAATAGTAATAAGGAAAAGGGTAGTGCAATTAGGAAAATTAAGTTAATATGTCCATGGCACTTCAGGTATAATAAAAGAAATTATAACCCAATTCCTTCCTAAACAGCTAACACCATGATAAATTTTAGGTCCGTGTAGGCAACATAAATACTATAATTAAAACCAATTATGAAACCCAATTACCGAACAAAAATATAGTGATGTACGTACGTTCATTACCAAAATATAAAATATTACATTGCTAAACAGAAATGAAAATATTGGAAAAAAGAAAACTATTGTACAGTTAGTTCATAGATTATTGTCATGGTGGAGTTGATTGTGATGGAGAGGTTTTAGTGCCTCTGGGTTAGAACCGAAATATTTGGAGTTTGAACAACTGATCATCTGGGTTGAACTCAATCAAACTCAACTCCATCATTTGGCTTCAAACCCTTTTCCTCACAAAACTCATTATCAACCCTTGCATATATATGTGTAACTCCTTATTTCGTCCAGGAGCCCACTTGAGCTCCCTTTCCCTCCACACCCTACAATCGTCATAAACAAGAAAGAGTCTTTGATAGGGGGAAGGAACATACTGTAAAAATAATAATAACAAAAAAAAAGTACAACATTAATAAAGTTTTAAAAAAAAGGGTTCAGAGGAAGGATAAGGTTAACAGTAAATACCAACGGTTTGGGCATGTCAGGGTCTGGTGAACGATGAAGATATGCCACAAGACGGTTGCTAATAGCACGTTTGCATGGTGGGGAGGGAGGTGCTTCAACCTCAGCTCTCTATACATGAAGTCATGAAGACACAAATTTAACAAACAATACAAACAATGACATAAAAGCATATAAAAAAAGGGTTTAGCATAATGCCACAAACGTGTTCAGCAAGGATTTTTCGTAAGGGCAAGGTTTTGGAACGAGTTACAGATGAAGGAGAGACCATTGATCGTACAAGATTCGGAGTTATAGGAGTGTGGAGTGTGGAGTGTGGAGTGTGGAGTGTAGAGTGTGAATAAGTATTATACAAATGTAGCAGATTTGATTGGACTCAAATTTGGCAAGATTTTTGACCAAGACAAATTCTTAGGCTCTAACCCAATCTAAAGAGAAGTCGATGAATGGTAGAACTAAGTCGGGTTAACTCAACTTTAAAACTACTTTTAAAGATTTAAATATTATATGAAATAAAGTCATAAAATTTTATAAATATACAAAATTCTAAAGTTTTTATTATTTTTTTTATAATACTTATTCAAAACAAATCATATTAACATAAAAATAACATTATGTTAAGTAAAATATATTAGTTGAAATATAAAATCTGATAAGTTATTGCTAATTATATAAAGAAAATATGTCTTTTACATAATTATTTAACTTCAAGTTGAATCAAGTTAACCTAAAATATGATTCGAATTCAACCTGAAAAGTACACCAAGATAAATTTTATAACTTTTTTTTGTTTAAAAACTTAGGTCAAGTTGGGTCATACCCTTAATAATCATGCATGTTTTACTTCTATCATCTCAACCACTAATCTAGTCAAGCTTAAAACACTTATTTTACTCTATAAATGGTTATAAAGTCAGTTAAACATAACAAAGAGCATAATGAACAAAGGGTGATATGGTTGTAAAGTCTCTTGGCTCTTGAGTATAAAAATGTGAGAGGTAAGCATAATTTTCCATAAAAAAAATTAAAATGAGCCTCTCTTAATCATAACGTTTTAAAATTCAATTTTCACCTATTAAAAAAAAGAAAAAATATTTCATGTCCAGTAGTTTTCTACCTAAAATCATGGGAAAAATAATATAAAAAATAAACAAGAGATTGAAATGGAGATTTAAAAATTCTTACACCATAACCACACATATATATATATATATGTATATATATATATATATATATATATATATATCCAATTTAACCAAAGTACCAAAAACATAGCACCATCCTCCTTGGATTTCCTCAAAAGCTACCATGGCTTTGTGCCGCATTCACTGCAACCTCAATCTCCCTTTCCCCTCCGACGCGGCGCCTTTTCCGCACACAACATGTCACCTCTCTCTCTCCACTCCTTCTCTCTTCAAAACTACTGCTACTTCTTCTACAGCAAAGGCAAATTAAAAGCTCACTTCCAATTTTTATTTTCTTTTTCCTAAATAAAAATCATTTATTTAACTCTCAATTGTTCTCTTCTGCTTGTCGTTGATTAGGTGTATCTCATAAAAAAAAAATGTATAACCTTTTTTTTTAAAATAATTTAAGTTTAATTTAATTTTAATTGCTCTTCTTTGATTCCAATATGTACCCTTTCATTCTGTGTTGTGTTGTTGATGTTCCTGCCACTGCTCAGATCTCATTTTCCAGTGGTCAGCGCCGTACGATTGGTGCAGTGAGGTGTCGCATGACCATGGAGGAGAAGCCTGTCGCTGAGAATCGAATGCTCGTTAGTTTTCTCTTCTCTTCTCTCCTGATTTCTTTTTTAAACTATTTATCTGTGGAAACTTAAATGGTTGATTAATCTGTTTATTGTTTTTTTTGTTTTTAATTCCTCGTCTGGTTTTTCATTATGACTTTGAGTTTTTGGTTTGTCTTGTTTCGAGTGAACCTTCCTTTACTTTAGTCCTGACAATGGCAACATTGGTCATGTTAGTTCTCCGTTAATGGAAATATGCATCTTGTGATTTCTGAAGTTGTCAAAACACGATCAAATTAGTCATTAGTCCATGGGAGTTGCTAACTTGACCGGTTTTTAGCAATTTCAAGGAGCATACAATACATTTCCATAACTTGGGGACGAAAATGACTGGCACTACTAACTAAAATGAAGGTTTACTCGTTTTGGTTAAAAGAAAGAGGGAAATGAGCTAATTTCATTTTTGGTGATTTAACTGTGGTGGAGTAATTGGTTGATTAATCTGTCTGTTGGGTCCTGAAGGTGTATGTGCCTCCACATGCGTTGATCAAGCACTGGGTTTCGGTCCTGAGGAACGAGCAAACTCCTTGCCCCATCTTCAGTGAGTGGCAAAGTTTCTGTCTTTGAAGCAGCATTTTGTAATGATAATCTAAACAAAACATTTACCTGATTCTGTTCAGTGTAACCTGTTGTAGGAATAACTTAAATCGCTTGAGTTAAATTAATAGCTGCTTTCCTGGTCAATGGTTAACAGGAGTGTAGCTTCTGGACGAACGTACAACATTGGTATTGTAATTATTAAGTGTCTCATTTGATCTTTGACTTCAAGGTGTCTCATTTGAATTTGATAAGGTTGCTCTTTTTTGAAAACTGTTGATTATGAACTAGCTTCTCACTCTGTGAAGTGTTATTGTTAAGCATGGAAATAATGTATGCCTTACTACCAATATCAGCTAGGTTGGAGAGTGTGGTTGATAGTTTTTCGAATATCATTGTTCTCACTTATGGTCATCAATTTTATCTGCTTATTTGTGATCACTGATAATAACTTAAACAAAAATGATACCCTCCTTAAGTATGGTGGGAACCTGGAAATGAAGCAACCTAATTTGAATATGTTGGTTTTTTCCTGAAGCAAATTGACTCTTGAGCTGAATAGACTTGTGAGCCTGTGGCATAGTCATGCATTTATTGAGAAGTTAAACTTTCCAGTTTTCAAAGTTTCTGTCATTCTTTATTTATTTAATTATTTTATTTTAACCTGCATTTGATTAAACTTAGTCAGAGTTGGCGCAATCCCCTGATCAATTATGTGAATGTTTGATTTTACACTGCCTAACGTTGTAGGAAATGCAATGGCTGAGTTGGGAAGGCTACTAATGTATGAAGCTTCAAGGGATTGGTTGGTAAGTTGCTCTGACATAGACCATATCCCTGCTATAATCATCATGTACTTCGACTCTTCCTGAAACTTAATTTGATGTTGTTGTGATCTTTCCTTTTAAAGCTACAGGTTTCAAATTTAATGCATAGTTTTAATCTAGACAAGGTCAACCTAAAGGGAAACAGGGATTAGGGAAATTACTCGAATACCCCTGCAACCGTAACTATGACATTTACTAAAGTATTGGCTTTCTAACCCTAACAGTCCTAAAACGATTATGATATAATGAGTTCTTTAGAATATCTTATTCAGCACTATATTTATGTTATTCAAAACTCTAAGGCAAATTGATTCTTAAGCTTAAGGCTTTCTTAATGCTTGTGCATCCTTCGCCACTCTCTCCATGATGATGACTTGAATCAAAAGTTGAACTACTTTATGAAAAAAAAATTAAAAATTAAAGTTTTGACTTTGGGATATTTGATGTTATTTGAAAATTTGAAATTCCCATCTACTAATCTTTCTCCGTCGATCATGACACTCAGGCTTATGAATTTACAATTTTTTTCCCTTCTCTGTGTTGCTTTAATTGTTTTCAGCCTACTGTTGCTGGAGAGATCCAATCACCCCTGGGTGTTGCCTCGGTGGAGTTCATTGATCCGAGGGAGCCTGTTGCTGTAAGTAGCATGCTGCTTTCAACATGTTTGTTTAGAAATAAATATTTTGAGGAGTCCGTCTCGTGGTCTGATAGCTATGTAAACCCATTCGTACATATAACGATTGATATTGTTTTCTTACCATATTTTGAAGAATTTCAGAGGTACAATTTCTTTAAGCAAAACTGTGTGCACGATGTTGCTGTTCTTTGTATACAATATCTGTCATTGGTCCCCCAAAAGTCCTTTTATGGTCTTGCTGCTGTAGTTGGGTAGCTCCTCCGCAAGCTACTGATTGCTTACTAGCTTTTCAGGTAATTCCAATCTTGAGAGCTGGTCTGGCTCTTGCCGAACATGCATCATCGATCTTGCCCGCAACAAAAACATATCATCTAGGTAATGATAGACTCTAATTAGTGGTTAATTAATACAAGGGGATGCAGAAGCTTTATCGTTGCTTACCTTGTAATTTGAAGACTAGAATTTAGAGGCACATTGAACATGAAAAGGTTTATGCAGAAAAAAAATCTTGTTTTACATATTTGTATATTTTTGTATCATAGTTCATCTTAATAAGATTCGCTTCTTTAAAGCTTGTAAAATCTGGTGGTGCACTTCTTTAAAACAAGAGCACATGTTTCTTCAAATTTTCAAATTGAATAATAGCTATATATTTTGTTTTTTTTGCGTCTCATTTGCAAAAGGAATAAGCAGGGACGAGGAAACACTTCAACCAACTGTATATTTGAACAAGTAAGAAACCTGTACTTGAAAGAGTAATATGCTTTTCCCCTCTATCTTTTCTTTTCCTTTTCTCCTTTCACTTTTATAGGTGGCTTTTTGAAGATGTGGATGAGATCCATAAGGACTGCCCCGTCTATTCTCTCGGTTTTGGCTTGTTACACGGAATGATAGAGCATCTTTTGTTGCATATTAATATATATGTTATGATTTCCAGGTTACCTGAGAGGTTTACAGAAGGATCTAAAGTATTTGTGGTTGATCCTATGTTGGCAACAGGTATGTATGTCTACTAATAATGTTTTAGCTGTTGCTTTCGAATTGAACATAGCATCCATCAAGCCTTTTGATTACTGTCCTTATCATAGAATGAATTTCTTCAGCATTCATGTTGGTCTAGTGGTCAGTGAGTCACTAGTTCACAAGAGCATGCCTGGTTGCTGGACCTTTTATCTCATCTTCCCCGTTTCACATAATTTGGAATTTGGACGCAATAAAAAAAGGGCTGTTTCATACACAAGAGCATGCATGAGCCTCTCACCTAGTGGGGACTAAGGGAGGATAGATGTGTGCAGTTTTTCCATGCAATCGGAGAGGTTATTTCTAGGATTTGAACCCCATGACCTCAAAGTCACAAGGCAACCACCACATCGTTGCGCCGAGGCTCATCCTTGTAATTTGGACACAATAGTGCAATCTAAAATATTTGTGCGTCAATTTTGTTCCATATGCTTGAAAATCAGTCATGCCATAAAAAGCAGTCTACTTGTGTGACCTTTTTTGTATTATTTGCTTTTTTATGTTTGTTTCAGGTGGTACTATAGTGGCAGCATTGAGTCTCTTGAAGGAACGTGGAGTTAGCAACAAGCAAATTAAAGTGGTAAGGAATAATAAACTAGATTTCTTTTAATAACCAGAATTCTTTTCATTTTAAACCGACATATTTCTATTCATGTGTTTTAATTCATCTAGTATAGCTGTGATGTTATGTAACCCGAGTTTATTATTTATGCATTTACACCATCCTTATTTTGCATGATATGATGTTCAGCAAAATCTCCAATCCTTTGTGATAGAAACAACTAGTAGTTGATGCATCACATGGGTGTTCTCAATACTAAATACATGACCAAATTAGCTGATTTATTTATTTAACAATAAATAAATAATTTTTTATTCATGACATTGCAGATATCTGCTGTGGCTGCCCCTCCAGCCCTTCAAAAGCTCAGCGAGCAATTCCCTGGGTAGCCACACAACTTTATAAATTTCTTCCCATTTTTTACTTTCAAGCATTACACATCTCGAGTTTCTAACTACATTGTTTTGCAGGCTTCATGTGTATACTGGAATAATTGATCCTACAGTTAATGACAAAGGGTTGGTGCCTCACTTCATTATTGTTAATTTCTTTTATTTATTGGGAGTTAGCTAATATATGGAATTGCGGCATTGCTAATGTTATTTAATTCCACTTGTCTAGGTTTATAATTCCTGGCCTTGGAGATGCAGGGGACCGCTGCTATGGCACATGATACATGAGACACCACAATGCATTCCTCCATTCAAAATATGTTTCAATTTTGAGGCACTCTAGTTATCATTATTTCTTGATGGCTCTTGGAGCTTTTTGGTCCTCTTTTCAGTTAATTTTTATAAATAAAAAAAGAATAGATGTTGAAACTGGCAAGTGTCTAAATTATGTACTGTATTATAGTGTACCATTTTTTTTTTTTTGGGTCTAAGTGTTACATTCATCTGTTCAATAGAATTGGAAGCATGCTGGATGTGTGTAATTTAGGCCCGAATGAATGCTTAGCCCAAATCACACTGATACTTCAGACTTATTTCTTGGACCAATGATGGAAATATTTGTAATCTATGGATCTGAAGTCTGGCCAATTTTCCATGGTTTTTCAACATTAGTCCAAGCATTTTATTGTTTAGACCCAAAATGAAAAGCAATTACAGCTTTATTGAGCCAATTCATGGGCGTGATGGGTTAGCAGGGATTATCTCTTATCCGAAGCTTTTATAGCTAAGGCAAAAAAATTAGGCGGGTTCCTTCCTTTGACCCAAACCGTTATGTAAGAACTCAGATGTTGGTTATTATTAGACGTTTATACGTTTCAAAATGGGCAAATATCATCCTATATCCTTGACATTTAACTCGGTGGCTTGTTTAGTCCCTCACATAAAAAATTTGCCAATCTAATCCCCATCATTTTTTGTTGTTACTCTCATTAGTTCCTCTGTCAATGTGGCATATGCCCGGTGACAGAGAGTGAGGTTGCAGTTAACAGATTGTTTGTCCACAAAAGAATGTCGTTTTGCATAAAACAAAATGACGTCATTTTGCTAAATCATCTCTTCACCCACAAGGACCACCACTGAAAATCACCATCTCCCTCATAGCAAGCGCAAACTACCATCTCTATCAACCTTGCAACTGCCATCAATATGCTATCCCTTCAAAACTTACCACCACCACCAACAACAACAACAAATACTTCCCTACTCTACTCTCCCCTCTCCCCTCACAACCACCCTTACCACATAGGCCATCCCTTGCAGCCCATTACCACGACCCTAGATTCAAAACACAGACCCAGAAACTGAAGAATTCCCAAAAACCCTAGAACTGGTTCTTTTTTTTTTATTTTCGAGAAAATGCAATCTTTGGTCCTTGAACTTTACTTGGGGTCCTATTTAGTCCGTAACATTTTTTGTTGTTACCCTTGTTAGTCCCCATCATAAACTCATCATCAACCACGCAACCATAAGCCACCACTACCATTATGGTTGTCGAACATGCAAAAACACAAATCCAAGACAAAGCCAACTAACCAACAATCACAACACAAGATTTGTGGGAAGAACATAGATCTAAGGAAGGGAGACTCAAGGGAGAAAGAGAGAGGGGTAAAGAAGGGGGTATGGAAGAGATTCGAGTGGGAGGATTTAGGGATTTGTAGATGATGATCCATGAATCTGCAAATGAAAGAGTTAGAGTAGAAGAGACTATGATGATGTGATGATTGTGGGAAGGTGGTGGTAGTGAAAGGAGAATGGGTAGTTGAAGGAGATGGGTGGTTGTGGGTGGATACATTGGTCTCATTGTGGGGGGAGGCGATGATTTAGCAAAACGACGTTGTTTTGTGGACAAACGATGTTATTTGCTACCTCACCTTCTGTCATTGAGCACATGGACGGAGAAACTAACTAGGCAACAACAACAAAAAATCTAAGGACCAGATTGGTAGTTTTTTATATTAGGCACCAAACAAGCCATCAAGTTAAATGTCAAGGACCTAGTAGGGTATTTGCCCTTTCAAAATTATCTTATGACAACAATTAATGCCATTGTTTATTTGACCTAGTAGGGTATTTGCCCTTTCTATATAGTCATATTTTATATGTGGTTAAATACTTTTTAGAAGTTACCGGATAAAAATCTATGGTCCGAGACATCTTATTTGTGTAATACTTCAAAAAAAAAAAAACTTAATTCTTTGACTATTATTTTTTTGGTAATATGAAAAAAGAATTTAATTTTTGTGATTTTAAAATTAATGTCCTAGATTTTATTGTCTAATGAAAAAATCATTTAGTTGTAAGAAAATGCCATTGTTTATTTGCTCACTTCTTAGATGTATTTAAACACATTTATAAAATAAGACTATATAGAATAATTATTTTGTGCATCCTATGATTTAGTACCGTGAATTACACTCCCAATATTGTAAGTAACTCATATTTTAACTAATGGGGCGAAGTCAACCCAAATACATGCCTAAGTTCTTTTCTAGAGTGCCTATATTTGCTCTAATAAAATATGACAAATAACACAAGATAAACTTACAACAGAGAATAATTTGTTTTTTCTTCTTTCAAAATTCAAATAATTATTTTCTCCAAGTTCGAATTTTTACTATTTTTTTTTCTTTAAAGAACTTGAGAATCTCACTATTAATAAAAGCGTTGCTGTTTTTACATGTGTAACCAAACATATAAATAATTTAATGTGATTAAACAGTTAATTTAAAAGAGTTAAACTCAAATAATTAGATAGAGTAGGATTGGTAAAGTGGCTTGGCCCTTGGTCTCTTATCATTAATCTTGAGTTTCGTGAGAATAAAAAAAAAAAAAACTCTTGTTGGGAGATCTTTATCGTTACAAAAGGGCTTAAAGTCGAGTTAGATTGAATTAATTAGGTTTTGGATAATAGAACCCAAATATCAATAGTTCAATCTGAGAAAAAAAATACCCTCAAATAATTATAAATAACCATATATTTTGAATAACAATCAGTGAACATCTTTTAAATTGTGGAACCTTAAAAACATAAATGAGGGATGTTAGGTAAAAAAAAAAAATTATGTGCACCACTGCTTCCACCGCCACCACAACAAACACAGTCGTTGTTGTTGTCATTGCAATCATTACCATTTTTGTTGTTGTGGCTGCCGCTGCCACAACCACTACCATCACCATCATCACCATTATATCATTAATATTATTATT
Organism: Nissolia schottii; assembly: GCA_003254905.1. NCBI lineage: Eukaryota > Viridiplantae > Streptophyta > Magnoliopsida > Fabales > Fabaceae > Nissolia > Nissolia schottii. The sequence goes on from QANU01044385.1 coordinate 224,158, forward strand.
TGGAAGGTATTTTTGCAAAAATACATGTGCTACTTAGTAATACTTTTACGAAATATGTTAGTTAAATTATTTGTGTACGTCAAACATTGCAACGTAGCATTACTAATAATTTAAAAAGTGACAATGTTATTAAATAGTAATATAAATTACCAATAATCTTGTTAAATAATGAGTCAAATGGTAACCTCTGGACTATGAAACATGTCACTTAAACGATAAGTCATTGACATTGAATTCATAAAAAGTTGTTGTGACACATAATTTTTCTAAAAATATTGAATAGGTAGTTTATATCTTTATAAAATTTTGGATATGCTTATAATTTTTTTTAAGTAAAAATTGCTCGTGAAATTTTCATTTCTATTTCTAATGGACGACCAAACTTATCCTAAGAATTGCTAATTATTTTTCAATTATCGAAGATGGTATGAAAGTTTACGTAACTTGTAGATGTTTAGTTCCACAAATTTTTTGAGTCAGATGTCTAATCCTGAATAATAGAAGTGTGTTGAATTCCACATGTCACTTAGTGATATGACCATGTATAAAATTAAAATTTAGAGATAGGATCAAGATAACTTTTACAATAATTTAGCAATTCTAATCCCTTAAATTAATTTTTAGGATTGAGTTAAACTCATTTAAAATAAGAGTCTCAATAATAAAATAAAAGGATAAATTACACTACTAACCTCCTCTGATATTTAGTGAAATCACATTGATACCTCTTCTATTTGTTTAGACAACACCTACAGATCACCTAATGAACATTAGTCTTTACCAATAATAGAGTTAGATGCAGTTTGTTATTATAGTATTTTATTGACAAATAATCACTTGCCAAAATCCCAAAAGAAGGGGTGAGGAACAAATCCCAAAGGCAAACAAAGTATTCAACCGCAACAAAAATAAAGTGCTATTAAAGTGTTTTGTCCATCATGTCTCGCACATTTTCATACTTAGCATACTTTAGAAACCTTTTTTGGGCCTCTCATATGGGCAATGTTAGAGGGAGGCTGTGAAGTTGCATAAAATTAAGAGGACGATGAAGTCTGTTGAGTGTGTAAATATATATGAGGGACTTAATAAACAAAACACTTAAATAACAAATGACATCTAACTTACAAAACACTTACATAACAAATGACATCTAACTTTGTTATTATTAGAGGATGTCGCTGTTAGTCTAGGGAAGCGAGTGTCACCTAGACAAATAGAGAAAATGACTATAATTTCGGTGAACATCAGAAGAAGTCAATGAAATTTACCTTATAACAAAACACAAAATTTGTTAACAACTAAGAATCTTTCCTTTCACGCTGAAGTTTAGTCAGTACACTACACCGAGGTAAATCCGTGAAAAGTTATGAAGCCACAAACGGTAACATGCGCAATGTAAGATGAAAGCAAGAAATAAGTGTCCCATAACAAAAGCAAAAAAAGGTGATCATCTCCATTGTCCTACAAAGCATAAAACCAAACAAGGGGAAAGAAAGGTTAGAATTAATGCAAAGGAAGAATACCAATCTCCGTGTATTCTATGGCTAACTCTTTCCCAATACTACCTACATCTCATAATCAAAGTCTCCTTCACAAAAAAGCATGTTCAAGTGGTTCAGTGAGTTTAAACTGAGGTTGTTGCAATGAGGTTATCATTATTGTAGGGATTTGTAGTATTTGATACATAAATTTGGCGTCAAACACCCTATGAGGAAAGAGGATGCTTTAAGTTTTTTGAGTGCTTACAAACTTGCTTATAAAATACTTATTAAATTCAATGAACAACGATGCGTAACATGGGAATCAAACACAAACCCCCAACTTACAAATGTAACAATTACCAACTCAGCTGTAAGCTTAACTACACTAACAATGCTTAATCTATAAAATTAATAAAATGGATTCTCCAAAATAATTGAATAGTGTCCAACAATTTTATTCCATTTTTGCCATTTTATAAGCATTTTTTTCCTTTCAATTTACTTCAAAGAAAATAACTACCTCACTTTCTATTTCTTATTTCAACCACTCATTCTTTTACAATGTCTTATACTCTTTGTATTTGTCCATCCCATTCCGACTTCTTTTTTCTTTCTTCTTTTTTACACTTTCATATCTCATTATGCCTTTTACAATCAACAACCTATAAAAAGTTTAAATTTGTTGGCACGAAATGCCCCTGTAGTTATTATTAAAGAAATTGATATGTTATCACTAGATCTGTTTTAACATTAACTAGAGATATAAATATGCACCTAATAAAAATAAAGAAACATCTATAAGTATTTAGTTAAGTGTTTGAATTCTGACAATATGTATGAAAAAAAAATTCATTATTAGAGATGTATCCATTTTAGTGAGGTCAAATTCTCATATGGTTTGCACTATTTTAGACAGTGAATACCTTTGGTGAGTTAAAAAAAAAGAAGGAAACATTGAAGAAAAGAAGACGGGCTCTGAAAATCGTTGTAGATGATACAAATCCTTCCCCCACAAAAGGCATTGACAAGGTGGATTATTTTTGTTACCCTAGGGGCATCATGTCCCTCACTTTTAAAAAAATAATTTAGTATTATATTAATTTAAAAGTTGTTAAATAATTATATAAATGTTCATAATGAAAATTTAATTTATGTTTATTTCCAAGACTTCCTTAAGTTTTTTTTTCAAAAATTGAATCCGCACATTTGAACTAAAAAAGTTTACAGAATTATAAATAACCATGTAATTTAGAAATTTGATTTATGAGAGTAAAAATTAAAAAAAAAATNTCTGTTCAATAGAATTGGAAGCATGCTGGATGTGTGTAATTTAGGCCCGAATGAATGCTTAGCCCAAATCACACTGATACTTCAGACTTATTTCTTGGACCAATGATGGAAATATTTGTAATCTATGGATCTGAAGTCTGGCCAATTTTCCATGGTTTTTCAACATTAGTCCAAGCATTTTATTGTTTAGACCCAAAATGAAAAGCAATTACAGCTTTATTGAGCCAATTCATGGGCGTGATGGGTTAGCAGGGATTATCTCTTATCCGAAGCTTTTATAGCTAAGGCAAAAAAATTAGGCGGGTTCCTTCCTTTGACCCAAACCGTTATGTAAGAACTCAGATGTTGGTTATTATTAGACGTTTATACGTTTCAAAATGGGCAAATATCATCCTATATCCTTGACATTTAACTCGGTGGCTTGTTTAGTCCCTCACATAAAAAATTTGCCAATCTAATCCCCATCATTTTTTGTTGTTACTCTCATTAGTTCCTCTGTCAATGTGGCATATGCCCGGTGACAGAGAGTGAGGTTGCAGTTAACAGATTGTTTGTCCACAAAAGAATGTCGTTTTGCATAAAACAAAATGACGTCATTTTGCTAAATCATCTCTTCACCCACAAGGACCACCACTGAAAATCACCATCTCCCTCATAGCAAGCGCAAACTACCATCTCTATCAACCTTGCAACTGCCATCAATATGCTATCCCTTCAAAACTTACCACCACCACCAACAACAACAACAAATACTTCCCTACTCTACTCTCCCCTCTCCCCTCACAACCACCCTTACCACATAGGCCATCCCTTGCAGCCCATTACCACGACCCTAGATTCAAAACACAGACCCAGAAACTGAAGAATTCCCAAAAACCCTAGAACTGGTTCTTTTTTTTTTATTTTCGAGAAAATGCAATCTTTGGTCCTTGAACTTTACTTGGGGTCCTATTTAGTCCGTAACATTTTTTGTTGTTACCCTTGTTAGTCCCCATCATAAACTCATCATCAACCACGCAACCATAAGCCACCACTACCATTATGGTTGTCGAACATGCAAAAACACAAATCCAAGACAAAGCCAACTAACCAACAATCACAACACAAGATTTGTGGGAAGAACATAGATCTAAGGAAGGGAGACTCAAGGGAGAAAGAGAGAGGGGTAAAGAAGGGGGTATGGAAGAGATTCGAGTGGGAGGATTTAGGGATTTGTAGATGATGATCCATGAATCTGCAAATGAAAGAGTTAGAGTAGAAGAGACTATGATGATGTGATGATTGTGGGAAGGTGGTGGTAGTGAAAGGAGAATGGGTAGTTGAAGGAGATGGGTGGTTGTGGGTGGATACATTGGTCTCATTGTGGGGGGAGGCGATGATTTAGCAAAACGACGTTGTTTTGTGGACAAACGATGTTATTTGCTACCTCACCTTCTGTCATTGAGCACATGGACGGAGAAACTAACTAGGCAACAACAACAAAAAATCTAAGGACCAGATTGGTAGTTTTTTATATTAGGCACCAAACAAGCCATCAAGTTAAATGTCAAGGACCTAGTAGGGTATTTGCCCTTTCAAAATTATCTTATGACAACAATTAATGCCATTGTTTATTTGACCTAGTAGGGTATTTGCCCTTTCTATATAGTCATATTTTATATGTGGTTAAATACTTTTTAGAAGTTACCGGATAAAAATCTATGGTCCGAGACATCTTATTTGTGTAATACTTCAAAAAAAAAAAAACTTAATTCTTTGACTATTATTTTTTTGGTAATATGAAAAAAGAATTTAATTTTTGTGATTTTAAAATTAATGTCCTAGATTTTATTGTCTAATGAAAAAATCATTTAGTTGTAAGAAAATGCCATTGTTTATTTGCTCACTTCTTAGATGTATTTAAACACATTTATAAAATAAGACTATATAGAATAATTATTTTGTGCATCCTATGATTTAGTACCGTGAATTACACTCCCAATATTGTAAGTAACTCATATTTTAACTAATGGGGCGAAGTCAACCCAAATACATGCCTAAGTTCTTTTCTAGAGTGCCTATATTTGCTCTAATAAAATATGACAAATAACACAAGATAAACTTACAACAGAGAATAATTTGTTTTTTCTTCTTTCAAAATTCAAATAATTATTTTCTCCAAGTTCGAATTTTTACTATTTTTTTTTCTTTAAAGAACTTGAGAATCTCACTATTAATAAAAGCGTTGCTGTTTTTACATGTGTAACCAAACATATAAATAATTTAATGTGATTAAACAGTTAATTTAAAAGAGTTAAACTCAAATAATTAGATAGAGTAGGATTGGTAAAGTGGCTTGGCCCTTGGTCTCTTATCATTAATCTTGAGTTTCGTGAGAATAAAAAAAAAAAAATCTTGTTGGGAGATCTTTATCGTTACAAAAGGGCTTAAAGTCGAGTTAGATTGAATTAATTAGGTTTTGGATAATAGAACCCAAATATCAATAGTTCAATCTGAGAAAAAAAATACCCTCAAATAATTATAAATAACCATATATTTTGAATAACAATCAGTGAACATCTTTTAAATTGTGGAACCTTAAAAACATAAATGAGGGATGTTAGGTAAAAAAAAAAAATTATGTGCACCACTGCTTCCACCGCCACCACAACAAACACAGTCGTTGTTGTTGTCATTGCAATCATTACCATTTTTGTTGTTGTGGCTGCCGCTGCCACAACCACTACCATCACCATCATCACCATTATATCATTAATATTATTATTTGGAAGGTATTTTTGCAAAAATACATGTGCTACTTAGTAATACTTTTACGAAATATGTTAGTTAAATTATTTGTGTACGTCAAACATTGCAACGTAGCATTACTAATAATTTAAAAAGTGACAATGTTATTAAATAGTAATATAAATTACCAATAATCTTGTTAAATAATGAGTCAAATGGTAACCTCTGGACTATGAAACATGTCACTTAAACGATAAGTCATTGACATTGAATTCATAAAAAGTTGTTGTGACACATAATTTTTCTAAAAATATTGAATAGGTAGTTTATATCTTTATAAAATTTTGGATATGCTTATAATTTTTTTTAAGTAAAAATTGCTCGTGAAATTTTCATTTCTATTTCTAATGGACGACCAAACTTATCCTAAGAATTGCTAATTATTTTTCAATTATCGAAGATGGTATGAAAGTTTACGTAACTTGTAGATGTTTAGTTCCACAAATTTTTTGAGTCAGATGTCTAATCCTGAATAATAGAAGTGTGTTGAATTCCACATGTCACTTAGTGATATGACCATGTATAAAATTAAAATTTAGAGATAGGATCAAGATAACTTTTACAATAATTTAGCAATTCTAATCCCTTAAATTAATTTTTAGGATTGAGTTAAACTCATTTAAAATAAGAGTCTCAATAATAAAATAAAAGGATAAATTACACTACTAACCTCCTCTGATATTTAGTGAAATCACATTGATACCTCTTCTATTTGTTTAGACAACACCTACAGATCACCTAATGAACATTAGTCTTTACCAATAATAGAGTTAGATGCAGTTTGTTATTATAGTATTTTATTGACAAATAATCACTTGCCAAAATCCCAAAAGAAGGGGTGAGGAACAAATCCCAAAGGCAAACAAAGTATTCAACCGCAACAAAAATAAAGTGCTATTAAAGTGTTTTGTCCATCATGTCTCGCACATTTTCATACTTAGCATACTTTAGAAACCTTTTTTGGGCCTCTCATATGGGCAATGTTAGAGGGAGGCTGTGAAGTTGCATAAAATTAAGAGGACGATGAAGTCTGTTGAGTGTGTAAATATATATGAGGGACTTAATAAACAAAACACTTAAATAACAAATGACATCTAACTTACAAAACACTTACATAACAAATGACATCTAACTTTGTTATTATTAGAGGATGTCGCTGTTAGTCTAGGGAAGCGAGTGTCACCTAGACAAATAGAGAAAATGACTATAATTTCGGTGAACATCAGAAGAAGTCAATGAAATTTACCTTATAACAAAACACAAAATTTGTTAACAACTAAGAATCTTTCCTTTCACGCTGAAGTTTAGTCAGTACACTACACCGAGGTAAATCCGTGAAAAGTTATGAAGCCACAAACGGTAACATGCGCAATGTAAGATGAAAGCAAGAAATAAGTGTCCCATAACAAAAGCAAAAAAAGGTGATCATCTCCATTGTCCTACAAAGCATAAAACCAAACAAGGGGAAAGAAAGGTTAGAATTAATGCAAAGGAAGAATACCAATCTCCGTGTATTCTATGGCTAACTCTTTCCCAATACTACCTACATCTCATAATCAAAGTCTCCTTCACAAAAAAGCATGTTCAAGTGGTTCAGTGAGTTTAAACTGAGGTTGTTGCAATGAGGTTATCATTATTGTAGGGATTTGTAGTATTTGATACATAAATTTGGCGTCAAACACCCTATGAGGAAAGAGGATGCTTTAAGTTTTTTGAGTGCTTACAAACTTGCTTATAAAATACTTATTAAATTCAATGAACAACGATGCGTAACATGGGAATCAAACACAAACCCCCAACTTACAAATGTAACAATTACCAACTCAGCTGTAAGCTTAACTACACTAACAATGCTTAATCTATAAAATTAATAAAATGGATTCTCCAAAATAATTGAATAGTGTCCAACAATTTTATTCCATTTTTGCCATTTTATAAGCATTTTTTTCCTTTCAATTTACTTCAAAGAAAATAACTACCTCACTTTCTATTTCTTATTTCAACCACTCATTCTTTTACAATGTCTTATACTCTTTGTATTTGTCCATCCCATTCCGACTTCTTTTTTCTTTCTTCTTTTTTACACTTTCATATCTCATTATGCCTTTTACAATCAACAACCTATAAAAAGTTTAAATTTGTTGGCACGAAATGCCCCTGTAGTTATTATTAAAGAAATTGATATGTTATCACTAGATCTGTTTTAACATTAACTAGAGATATAAATATGCACCTAATAAAAATAAAGAAACATCTATAAGTATTTAGTTAAGTGTTTGAATTCTGACAATATGTATGAAAAAAAAATTCATTATTAGAGATGTATCCATTTTAGTGAGGTCAAATTCTCATATGGTTTGCACTATTTTAGACAGTGAATACCTTTGGTGAGTTAAAAAAAAAGAAGGAAACATTGAAGAAAAGAAGACGGGCTCTGAAAATCGTTGTAGATGATACAAATCCTTCCCCCACAAAAGGCATTGACAAGGTGGATTATTTTTGTTACCCTAGGGGCATCATGTCCCTCACTTTTAAAAAAATAATTTAGTATTATATTAATTTAAAAGTTGTTAAATAATTATATAAATGTTCATAATGAAAATTTAATTTATGTTTATTTCCAAGACTTCCTTAAGTTTTTTTTTCAAAAATTGAATCCGCACATTTGAACTAAAAAAGTTTACAGAATTATAAATAACCATGTAATTTAGAAATTTGATTTATGAGAGTAAAAATTAAAAAAAAAAATCTGTGTAACTAAACATAAATTAAGATTTTATTATAAATATTATTATGATTATTTAACAACTTTTAGTTGATATAATGTTAAAATATTTTTTTTTATAGTGGGAAACATGGTGGCTTTAGGAACCCCAAAATATTCACCCATTGAGAATCAGTCTATATAACAATCAAGCTGGTTTTAATAAATTTTAAATTGGTTATTGCGGCTGAGGATCTAATCCAGGGTTATTGAGTACAATTATTATCGTCCTTTGTTTTGTATTTATTTGTCTGCTTCGTGAATCACAAAATCTAAAATGGATATGTGCAATGAACATAAATTTGAAACGATTATTATGACTATTATTTTTATTAACATTATTGTTATTATTTTGACTATATTCAAAGCACGCGACGGTGTCCCTTAACTTTGGGAGTAACATCGTTTTCTGATCTGAACATATTCACACCGCTTTGTTTTTATTTGCATATTGTTTTTTTACTTCAATATTTACATAAGTTGTCACTTCTCAGATTAAAATAATTATGAATAATTTTTTTTAGAAGTACATGACAGTTTTGTTACTCAAAATATGATAAAGATAGCCATTAGAGAGAGACTTCACATCAATGAAAAACAAAATATTCGGTAAAATAAGAATGAGTCTCATTAAAAACTCTCACAAAAATTTAATGGAACAAATCTTTACTCTTTTTTCTTTCGGATTTCACAACCTTAAATTTGCAATTTAGACCTCACATACTCCATGTTATTTGGCAATAATACCTTGATTAATCTATCATAATTCTTTTTTTTTTTTTGAGTAAGATCACCCTAACACTTATTTAAATGGCCTAAATTGTGGCCGTATATTCCATAAATTGTTATCTAATCATCGAGAGATTTTAATCAATAAAACAAAAAGAAATATAAAGTCAAATTCTTTTTAACGATGGTGGTAATTTTAGAAGTTAACCAAATAATACTAAAAGATTAATTTGCACGTGTAAAATTCTTATACATGAAAAATACATGCTCGACAGATTATTGGTCGAGTTCTTTGTGCAATTAAACTAATCCATTTGATATCTGTTCGTGCGATTTTGAGTATATGATTGTCGATATATATATATATATATATNCCATTCATTACTTTAAAAGTTATTTCGATAAAATAAAAAATAAAAATCGATTGGATGATTGTGTGCACTATTAGTCATAGAAATTAGCTAATAATATATTAAAATTATTAAGAAAAATAAATAAAAGATGGGTTTGGGATAAGCGAAACATACATATCAGAAAATGATGTATAATTACACGTTTGATATTGAATTTTTTTTTCTCCTATCATAGCCAAAAATGGAAGGGATCGATTGGCGGATGTATGAACACTACTTCTCCATCACTCATACAATATTTTAAAAATTAATGAATGGCCAACGGAGATTTGCTAAAATTTGACTTATTTCAGTTCATCGTGCATCAAATTTTCAACATCAACATTATACATCCGGATTTCTTTAATACGAGAAAGAGTCGTGAAGTCCTTTGCTTCTAGCAAAATGATCAAATTATAACGCATGGCGGAGAAATACTTGTATGGTGTAGATCGCATTTAAGGTATAGGTTAACATTATAAAAATTAAATCATTTTATATTTATAACTTTATAAGTAATCAGAGAGAGAGTCAACTATTTTTTATTTATATGACGATATTTAATTACACACACACAGATATATATATATATATATATATTAAATAATACAAACTAAAATCAATAGTTTATAATGTTGATAGATTATGCAGCAAATATAGTTTAAGATCACTGATTTGAAGTAGAAAGATCCTTGAAAAGTTATGAAGCCACAAAGTGGTGTCTTACAAGAATCTCAAAGTTGGTAACATGTGCAATGTACGATGAAAGCAAGAAATAAGTGTCCCATAACAAAAGCAAAAAAAGGTGCTCGTCTCCATTGTCCTACAAAGCATAAAACCAAACAAGGGGAAAGAACGGTTAGAATTAATGCAAAGGAAGAATACCAATCTCCGTGTATTCTACGGCTAACTCTTTCCCAATACTACCTACATCTCCTAATCAAAGTCTCCTTCACAAAAAAGCATGTTCAAGTGGTTCAGTGAGTTTAAACTAAGGTTGTTGCAATGGTGTTATCATTATTGTAGGGATTTGTAATTGATACATAAATTTGGCACCAAACACCCTATGAGGAAAGAGCATGCTTTAAGTTTTTTGAGTGCTTACAAACTTGCTTATAAAATACTCATTAAATTCAATGAATAACTATGCGTAACATAGGAATCAAACACGAACCCCCAACTTTCTAATGTTACAGCTACCAACTCATCAGTAAATTCAACCACACTAACAATGCTTAATCTATACAATTGATAAAATGGATTCCCCAAAATAATTGAATAGTGTCCAACAATTTTATTCCATTTTTACCATTTTATAACCATTTTTTCCTTTCAATTTACTTCAAAGAAAATAACTACCTCACTTTCTATTTCTTATTTCAACCACTCATTCTTTTACAATGCCTTCTACTCTTTGTATTTGTCCATCTCATTCCTACTTCTTTCTTCTTTCTTCTTTTTTACACTTTCATATCTCATTATGCCTTTTATAATCAACAACCTATAAAAAGTTTAGATTTGTAGGCACGAAATGCCCCTGCTGGTTATTATTAAAGAGATTGATATGTTATTACCAGATCTGTTTTAACATTAACTAGAGATACAAATATGCACCTAATAAAAATAAAGAAACATCTATAAGTATTTAGTTAAGGGTTTGAATTCTAACGATATGTATAAAAAAAATCTCATGATTAGAGATGTATCCGCTTTAGTGAGGTTAAATTCTCATATGGTTTGCACTACTTTAGACAGGGAATACCTTCGGTGAGTTAAAAAAAAAAGGGAAACATTGAAGAAAAGAAGATGGGATCTGAAAATCTTTGTAGATGATACAAATCCTTCCCCCCACAAAAGGCATTGACAAGGTGGATTTTTTTTTTTTTTACCCTAAGGAGCATCATGTCCCTCACTATTAAAAAAAAAAATTTTAGTATTGTATTAATTTAAAAATTGACAAATAAGTATATAAATGTTGATAATGAAAATTTAATTTATATTTAGTTACATGACTTCTTAAGTCTTTTTTCTTCAAAAATTGCATCCTCACATTTGTTTAAGATCACTGATTTGAAGTGGAAAAATTAACGAGAGTGATTAAGGACAGAGATTGGGGGCTCGTAAGCTTTAGAGGAGTGGATTGTGAGGAAATGGTGATTACGGGAACAACTACAACACAATGGAACATCCTGGGAATGTGGTGAATAGTGTTTCAAATTCAGATTTTGTGTGGGGGTTTCTCAGGCATAAGGTTGGAAAAGATGGGGTTTTGGTCTCCGAAAGGGACTTGTGGGAGGACCCTTTCCTAGAGAGAGGCCTCGGCCCTCTCATTAACTTTCCTCCTCTTCACTCTGTCTTCTTTCCCCCCTTTCTCATTAGTTTTCCTTTGCTTCCCCTACTCTCCCTTGCTGCAGCTCTGGGGTTATCATCCAAGAAGCAAAGATCCTCTTCCCTTCGTCCAGATGAATTAGGACGTCATCCTGGCTTAGGGAGTGACCCCCTGACTCGGCCTTAAGCCCTCTCTTAATCCCTGAATATTCATGGTCTCCACAAGGCCTAGAGGCAGCCCAATTTTTCTAGGCCAAGAGGCTCCTCGCGAAGGTTCAAACCAACATAAAGGGGTGGGTTCCACCTTGCATCTCCTTTCTCTAGGTCCATGGGAGATGCTTCCAGTTGCTCTCTTTATAGCCACGTTAGCACATTATTAGCAATAAACTTAGTCTATGCGCTTGGTACCAAATCACTTGGATAAACGTAATTAATGCACTTTATACTTAATTAATCACATATTAAACATAGGGTTCTGTTTATTTCCTAAGAAATCCAAAATGATCAATTTTAAGTTTATAACACATTAAACATCATTTAAAACATATGAATATTATTTTTTCCAATTTATTATTAGCATTTTTTACTTTCTGAACTAGTAGTATAGCACTTATTAACAAAATCCTTAAACATAAATCCAAGGCCGCGCAATTATTATTTATCCATATGGCCAATCATGAACACAGCACTCTCAAATCAAATTCCACCTCGCGTTGCAAAAAGGAACCTCTTGAGACTAAGGACATAAAACGACAGACCCTCCACAACAGAAAACGAGTCATGTGGCTTCCGCAATTGCCATTAAACGCACAACACCAAAGTGCAAACGTACCAATCACGGGTCGTCGTTTGGCACCGTGCTGGACGCGTGGTGGCGTGAGGAATCAGATTTTGCAGAAGGATCTTTTAGCCGTTGGATTGGGTGCCCCACATGTCGCCTGATGACGTGGCGAGAATCTAACGGGGTGACCGGAGTTGAAAGTTTTCGCGTTTTGATGAATCAGATGTCGTCAGGGAAAGCGAAGATATTTTATTTCAGTGAGTGATGATTGTCGTTTTTACCCAGAAACGTGGAGACGTGGCAAATCGTTACCTCATTTTCATAAGAGTGATGATAACTTTTAGGAATTTGGCTGATCACCTCTTAACATGTTAGGCGCATAGAAAGCAAATCTTGATAGGATCTCCATCCCAAATTGAAGGTTACTTTTTTTTTTAATTATTATTATTACTTTTCATTCATAAATTAATATATCTTAATTAATTTATAAATAAAAAAAATTGAAAGTGATAATTAAATTAATTTAAGATAAAAATAGTAAATGTTAATAATATTCACATTGTTAGTAATATTTCACTCTTACTATAATTATTTTAAAAATTACATATATATATATATATGAGTTTTAGTACTTTTAGAACATTTGTTAAAAATTTAAAATAAAAATATTTTATTAAAAATATAATTTTTTAAAATTTTTAATACATTAAATAAATCTTATCACTTTAGATTTTTTAACAAACACTTATTAGTAAAATCGTTTATAAAAATCACAAATCAATTGTTTATTATCCACGTGCAACAATGGATAAACTTGGGTTCTGAGTGAAATTGGTACTTAACGCAAGGAAGGAAGGCTCCAAAGGACTTTCTTTGATTTTTTTTTGTTAATATCCTTTATTGGCCAACATTTTATCAAGAAAACTACATTAAATAATAAATTACTTTAGTATCCTTTACGTTTTGTTTGGATGAGAAGAGAAAATGAGAAAAAATAAAATAGGAGGAAAGAAAGTGAAGAGAAGAGAAAATACTATTTTCTCTCTTCTTGTTTGGTTGAATAGAAAGTGAGAGAAAAGAAAATGTAGTTAGATGAAAATGACTTCTGATCATTGCTTTTATGGTATTAATTCTCTCTCCATTTTATTTTCATTTTAAGAGATAAAACTTTTTTGTTAAGGCCCATGATAAAGTTTTCTTTCCTTCCATTTTCTCTTGTTAACCAAACAAGAGAAAATTATGTTTTTTTTACCTATCTTCTCTTTCCCCATTTTCTACATTTTTAAAAAAATTTACCGATTAGTTAGATCATTAATAAAGAAAGAAGAAAAGTTCTCTAAAAAATGAAAATTCGGGGCGAGGCCGCAGGGTGGGACGGGTACAATGTAGACATAAATCCATAGGTTTAGGTATGGGCCAAAAAATAAAAACCTGTCGAGGCATCGGGCGAGGAGTGTGGCAAGATTTGAGTGAAGAAGGGCGAGGATGTGTAGTGCAAAATCCGCCCCGCTCTGCCCCATTGTCATTGCTAATGTTAGTGTATAAGATGTAAAGTTTTCATCAATATATAAACAATTTTAATTATAAGAATATATTTGATCAAAAATAAAATAATTATAAACCATAAAATTCAAGAGTATTGGTACCTTTGTATTTAAGATTTAGTCAAGTGTCTCACTAACTCAATTTATTTATTATTTTAAATTTATCACTGAATCACAATTGTTTAAATACAAGGAGATATTGATACCTTCATAAAAACTTGGATACGGAAAGTAGAATCTTATAGAATATTAAATTTATTAATTATGAAAATATAAATTTAAAAAATTTATTAACAACTAGTGTGACACAAATACGTTTTGCCTACAAAACAAATGTTTCAGATATGTAAATTATTCGGCAAATGAAAATGAAACAAACCCACTTGGAGAAATATGAAGAAGAAAAAAAAATGAAGAGAGAGAGATGATAGTGGAGACAATTATCAAATATCAGTTGAAATAAGTAAAAATATGAAGTGAATAGTCGATTAGTGGTAAAAATGTATGCTTTTTTAATAAATAAAAAGTTTAAAATTAGTTATAAACAATTAAGGGTAAAATTTGCGAATAAAAATTGTACACCACGGCTAGTTATTTTTTGTATCCCCTTAGATAATTATACTTATTGTTCGTATTCACTCATTTCTACTATTTAAAATTTTAATTTATAAAAATAATAATTTATATTAATCATTTAAAATAAATTTAATATAACATTAAAATATTTATGTATTAGATGTCATTTAAAAAAAATATTATGTATAATTATATGCATATTAAGTATTTATTAATTTATTGTAATAATTAATAAAATAATTTTTCACTGAATACTTGTTTTTTATATTAAATATATTTTATTTGTAATAGATATTTATTGATAAATACTATTATAATTTAATCAATTAATTATTTTCCCTAATTTTATTTATATTATATATTAAATTACTTAGTAATATTATTTATTTTAATTTTGAATAATTATTTAATATTTTATTATTTATTATATTATTTATTTAATTTATTTGATGAAATAAAATAAAATGACTAAAAGAGACCTTATAAATCAAAAGTTAATTAGGTTTTATCGTGTCTCATTGGGCAGGATTAAGTTATCAATTGTTTTGACGTATAAGGGAATTCTGATGGATAAACTTATAGATTACACCAGTAGGACTAAACAATTGATGAAGTCATTACATATGGTATTAGTTTGTCCCATTCTGCCTTATGCGGTGTGCCAAACAAACCTAAGTAGTATTTGGTAACTGTCTCAAGACAGAAAATACAGAGACAATAAGAACATAAGCATGTTTAAAGAAAGAGATGAAAACATAAAACTTAAAATTGTCGTTGTCTTGAGATAAGTTTTTAACTAATTGATGTACACTAAAAAATAAGGAATATAGAAGATGTGCTTAGGGACAATTTTTAGGCTAATATATTTACTTTTAAAATGGAGAGACACAAGGGACGCCTCTTTGTTGCCTCACGACTATATATTTTTTGTCCGAAATGCTACTTAAGTGTCTCTTTTGTTACCTTCCTAATCCATTCAACCATCTCATACCACAATTCGTTAGCATTTCTTGTGTCCCCCAATTTACATATTCTAAAACTCGTCTTTGAGAGTTCATTTGTTTTTCATTATTCAATTTCCACCACTTGATATTTTTAAAATTTCTCTTAACTATTTCTTTTTACCCTCTTCATAACCCGTACATCCATCACCAGGACTATATGTCTGTATGTTGATTAATCAAACTCTCCTCATAAATCACTTTGCAATTCGCGCAAAGTTTTCTTTCAATTTTCTTATAAAAACGAAACTGATTTGAGAGCAAGTTTGCTCACTTTCATGTGAAAAGGCGTGCTTCTTGCTTCCTAAAATATAATGTTATATTTCAATTATGAATGAAAAGTCTCAGTGTCAATAAAAGATGTATTAAGTAAAGAGAATATATTTAATAATTCATAAATTTATTCTCTTAAAATTTTATGTCAATGGTATTACATGTAACCTATTGTGTTTCTCGCATAGCCCTATTGATTCAAACTCCTTCGATTTTGGGATTGGGTTATCCCTCAATCGCTTTAAACTCAATTGATAGTGTAAACTATAAACATTTAAAATATATTTAAATTTCAACTAATTTAATTCAAGCATTGCTAACTCAATATAATAACAAACTCTCAAATCCTTACTTTTTTTTTTCTTCATATATTATTATTATTATCCACAACAGTCACTAAAATCAAATCAAGTCAATTTCCGTATAAACATCTCACAATTTACTCAACGCGGTTTGACAAAAAAAAAATACCGATAGTAAAAAACAAAAATCGTTATAACCGAAAAATGCTCTAACCAGAAGTCAGTTAAGCCAAAAATCCATTTATTTTAGAAACAGAAAAAAAGAATCCTGAAAATTCCAGAGCCTTTAAAAGCCACCGGTTCGTGGCATCATTCACTCACTCACACACACACTCATATCTCTCTGAATCTTGCACGCACAAGTAACAGCAACAACAACAACAGAATTAAGAGTGATGGAACCTTTGCAAAACGGGCTTAACCTCTTTCTGAGCAGCAACCCTTCTGAGTTGCCAAACACCAATGGCGCAATCCCCTTTAACCCACTCCTCTCTGAACCTGAGGAGTATTATGGCCACATGGATCCTTCTAGAGCTTTTGTCAGGAAAGTAAAGCGTCTTATTGTTAAGGTACGTACTGCTTCTTTTAAATGTTTTTTTTTTTTTTTTACACGATCTCGATGTTCACTTGTACGCACATAAACATCTTTAAGGGTGAGACAACTCACCAAGAATTTTATATACATACATATATATATATATATATATATATATATATATATATATATTTTCCTTCTTCCTCGGTGGTTAATAACAACATGTTTGGTTCTGTGGTACAAGCTGTTAGAATTGATTTCGAGCAGGGAGAAGCAAGAAATTTTTTACTTATTATTAAAATTGATTTTGAAAATGAGTTTTCATTGCTCCACCGGTTTTTTAAACACACACTAAGAGAATTTAAAAATAAAAAAATAAAATTTGAATCCCGTAATTTCATGCTTATATTTAAACATCTGAATGAGAGATTTTGGGGTTCTTAACAATTCGCATGCCATTTGTAACAGCAGTTGCAGAAGAATGCATGATGCATATTATAATTTTACTTTACTATAATTTTTTTTTTAAATTCTGTTGAATTTTAAATTTTGTATGATTGTCCCATATTTTGCGTCTAGAGAAATACTTCTTTGTTCTTGGAGCGCGGCTCGTAACATGTTTGTTTGGTTTGCAATTTTAGACCCTTAAAATCAATTTTAAGCAATTAGAATTGATTTTGTCACTTCTCCCTATTCCTGTTGTTTGGTTTTTAATTGAGCCCTCAGAATCAAAGGCACACTAATACTTTTTGGTGTAGACTGGAACATGAACTGAAAGTAGTTGCATGATTGACTTAATTAATGTCTTCGAATTATCTGTTTTAACTTTTAAATATTAAGTTTGATATAACATTATCAAGACTTCTTATGGATACATATGGAGAGGACATTAAAAGAAAAAGAAAAACAAAAAGAGAAGGTTTATTTTAAAGAGAAGGTTTATTTTTATTTTTTTAAATGAAAATTTTAAATATTATTATATAAGCAAATCAGCGTTTAGGAGAGGAATAAAAAAACTGGGCAGCCTCATCTCATACATCAAGAGTCATGAATAATAGCAGACTTTACTAAAGAGTTAGCTATACTATTTGCAGAATGAGAAAGAAATTGACAATCAAAATTAAGAAAGCATGACGCATAAAAAAAATGTCTTGAACAATAATTTCTATATGTGACAGATTTTATCATCTTCTTAAAGTCTCTTTATTTCCATAAAATAATATATCCCCTTCATTTCCCTCTAAAAACTCTCCCACATGTACGCATTGGATGCGTTGTATCGTTTCATGTGCAGCAAAAGAAGACAAACCACATTTAAAGAGAAATAGACACCTGAACAATCCATAAAGTTATAAGAGTCTCTTGTTCACAAAGGTATAAAAACTATCATGAAAGAGAATAATAAGAATAGTGAACTCCACTGAATGTAACTATTACTTGTCAATTCTTTTGTAGGGTGTTCAAGTAGCATAACTTATAGTATTTAAATGTATTTTGCTCTTCCCTTTCAAGTGAATTTTTGTGGTTGGCGCAGCCCTCAGTTCTTATGGCCTGTGTGCTTTGTAGAACTTCTATGTTCAATTATTGGTTTTGATGTCTTTGTACTTATCTAATAATTCAAGTGATTTTTTCCGTTTTGTGTCAAGGAGTAATATGTTCAAATTTTTTAGAGAAGGTAAAATAAAAAAATACACATAAGTAATGAAATGATATTTATCTGAAAGATTAAAATAAGATGAGAGAGGACATGTTTATATAATTTGTGTTTGAGTCTCTGCGATAAAATATACAAGTTTGATTTACATAGAGTCTTACTATTTTACTTATTTGAGCGATTAGTTTGATGAGGTCGAAACACACATTGGTAACTAAAAAAAATATATAAATTAATTTAATTTTAAATAAGTGAAACTTCTTCTCTATATAATACCATTGATTAAATAATCAAAATTAAGATGTACTATAAAAATAATTTAAAATTAAATAAATTGTGTTCCATATAACTGTTTTTTTTAAATATATATTTAGAATGATCCTAAGCTATATTTTTTTCAAATTAAATGAATTTTTTTTGGTGCTGAAATAAAATGAATTAAAATACGTGGATCTATACCATAAAAAACAAATAAAACCAATTTCATGAGGTAAGATGGTTCACTCCCCGATGTTGCATATATTGCAGCTGGACCTATTGAAAAATGACACAATCGTTTTGTAACGAAATCTTGGTGTGATAGCCTAATGAATTATATAATAATCACATCAAGTAACAAATCAGAAGTAAACACATCAAGTCATCTAAAAATAAAATATGCGAATCTGAAATGGTGTCAGATAAATTAACTATTTGTTTTGAGAGACGTGATGGGTAGATCTATTCGTTGCTATTGGTCGCTTAGGATTCAGTGTTTTAAGTGGGAAACTAGCGTTGTGTTTTGGTTTGATTCCTTGTAGAAGAAGATTTGATAGAGGGATAAACTTTGTACAGAAACGTTAAGACTGAATTTGGTAAAATTGGGATTTTTTAAAAGTTGTCAAGCTTTTTGATCTATTAAAAAGCTGGTCTTAAAATGTTATTGTAATATTATTTGGTAAAATATGATAAAAATAGTTTTCAATAAACAAAAATAAAAAAATATTATTTAGTAAATATACTATAAAATTTGTATCGAGCGGTAGTTTCTCAGTGTTGTTTGGATTTTGGAGCTCCTCTTTAAGTTCAGGGTCGTCAAAAAGGGTACCTGCAAGAACTCCGACACTCTAGTTAGTGAAAGTTGGATGCAATAGTGTAGTCAAGGGGAAATTGATCCTAAGCGTATCTAGTGTGTTGCTTTGTTTAAATACTTGGGTAGGAGCTGTGAGTTACGCTATCCCGGGGTTCTCCACGTCGAATTTGCCTTAGAGGTCGGTGAAGTGATGCTCGCCGGGAGAGGGTGTCACGGTTTGTGAATCTCTCTTAGTGTAGATGGGGGAGCCTCTCTAGGTCGGGTCAATCTGTGGACCTTTGGGTACGGGTTTCAGGATGAGCCTTTATGACCCAATTCATAACTTGTTTCTGAAATATAAAATGACTATAGTAAACATGAATAATAAAAGGACTGACAAGAGATAATCAAGATTTTACTGGATAAATGGGTAAAGTTGGATTTCTAGTGAAATCCAATTTCATTTAGTCTTTTTATATTTTACAAAGCACACGTCAACTTAATAAAACTATTTTAACAGCTCCCAAAAGTACATCTGACTCTCATGAGCCAAGAACAAAAGATCTTCAATTTTTTTTTGTTTATCAAACACAAAAATGTGATTTATGCATTTTGAGAGCTGGAACACTCTCAAAAAGTTTTACCAAATTAAGCTTAAGCCTCCTCCCTCATATACATCATTAGGTCCACAATCAACTCACATAAACCATTATGTGATTGTAAATTTTATAATATGTGTGAGATAAAAGACTTATGTTTACACTATATTAGATATCCAGATAACACTACTCAACTTCCAATAGCTTAATAATTGTTAACACACATATATTTAAGTGTTTAATTTGAGGGTTCAATGTGCTACCTAAAGTGTCGTGAACAAGATACTCTAACAAAGGATACTTGTAAAAAATATAAATTTAATTTTGTTAATTATTTATGTAAATTTTCGTACATAATTATTCAATTATATACTACCATAGTTAATTGATATGCACTTTTGCACTACTATCATCCAATCAAGAGTTAAGACTATGTTTGTTTCAGCTTATTTAATAAAAAAAATTAATTTTTATATATATGAATAAATTTCAAAAGTAATTTAAATTTTAAAAAAAGTTTTTTTTAAATTGCAAAAACTAAAAGAAATTACTTTTTTGAAAAATCTGTTTTCAGTTTTTTTTTCAATTTTATTAAAAAATTAATTATTTAATCAATTTTTTAATTTAAAAAAGTTGAAACAAATGTGTCCCATGCATTATTTTGATTTAGTGGGAAGAAAGCAAATTTTTTTTGCTAATTGGAGAAGACAAGATTGAATAATAGTGTGAAATAATTTTACTTGTACACAACAATAAACTCATAAAAATGGCCATCAAATATATATATTTTTAAAAAATAATACAATCATTTAATGGTATATTATAACATTTGTAGAAGTTAAAAGAAAAAAAATTGAATTATACTAATGCTTGGTTTGATAAAACTTAATAGGTGCTACTCATCTCAATAAGTACAAATCAAGTTTTTGTGTTTAGTAAAAAAAGGTAAATGTACTTTTATTGTTGACTTTTAAAAGTTAAGATATGAAACTATCTTAAGTAACTTTTTTAGAGCTGTCAAAAATATAAATATAACCTTAAATTTTAATAGTCATTGTTTATCTTTTTAATGTTTATTACAATAATTTTAGATATAAAGATCATATTTATAATATATTTATCAAACACTACTTTTATAGCTTCAATATATTAAGAGTTGTTTTTTTAATTCTTTTATTAAATAATATTGTTATGCCTTTTTGATGGCACCTCTTAGGGTCTCTTTAGATAACACAACTTTTAACTTATTTTAATTTTTTAGAAGTTAGAAATCATATTTTAAATTTTTAATCTGTTTAACTATACAACTTATTACTTTTTAAAATGTTGAAAGATCTAATTTCTTAAAAAACACTATTCAAAATAATTACAAAACACTTTTTATTATATTTTAAATGAGAAATAATTTATTTATAAATTACTTATTAAAAAGTTAAAAAACTCAATCACTTAAAAAAGTTATATGGTTATCCAACCAAATCTAAAAGTAAAAAATAATACCAAAACCCAAAAAGACAAGTAAAAGTTAAAAGAAGAAGAAAAAGAAGAAGAATAGGAGGGTAGTGTTTTTTTGGGTGAGGGTGGGAAAAAGCAGCATGAAAGGGGGGAAAGCACGCAACAGAATCCGTGATTCGTGGGACCCATAGATCCCATAGTTACACGTGTCCCACTCGCCGCGCCCCCCAAAAATCTGCTAATAATACTGCTACCTATATATTCTCTCTTCACGGCTCACCGCGACTCGCTCACACTTCCCGAGTCACCCAAACTCGTTTCCCTGACTCGGTCCTATCTTGCATCGTTTCGATCATGGACTCCATTATTCCCCCTCGAGCTTTCGTCAAGAACGTCAAACGTGTCGTCGTCAAGGTCTCACTTTCCTCTTCTTTTTTCTTTTTTTTTTTCTTCTTTCAACTAACTGCAGTTTTTTTTTTTTGAAATATTTCTTAATTTTTTGTAATGCGTTTTCTAGTTGGAATCGATTTGACTGGAAAGAAAAGGATTGAAAGACGAGCATTTCTTAGTGGCTAGATGTTTTCGATCTTTACGCTTTGATGCTTCTCAAATGTTGTGCTGACTGAAATTTTTGTTTGTTCCTGAAATTGTATTTTCTGATGCAATGCATTCAGCTTGAATGAATATCACAGGATTTTTTTAATTTTTTTTTTATTGTGGATGATTTACTTTTTTCTGTGCTATTTTGTTTTTCTTGTTCTGCAATTAACACATTAATTTGTTATATCATCTTGATTGAAGGTTGGAACGGCTGTTGTCACCAGAAGTGATGGAAGATTAGCACTGGGAAGACTTGGAGCTCTCTGTGAGCAGGTATATATATCTACATGTTGCAAATAATTCCAGTGCAACAATAAAGTTTTTTTTTTTAAATATAAAAAAAATAGTTCTGGATTTTTTTTTTGCTAAAATGAAGTGCATGGAGAAGAGAGACAAAGATAAATGATGATGAAGAGAGTAAAAAACCTATAAAACAGAAAAATAAATAACAGGGAGGTGGTGAATAGAGGAAGGCAGATCTAAATTCATGTCCTAACCGATCACGTATTTTTTTTTTTTTAATGTTTATGCAGAATTTTTTTTATACTATATTTTTTTTGCTGAAAGCTATCTCTCCTATGAAATTGTTGCAGCTTAAAGAACTAAACACTCAAGGTTATGAAGTTATATTAGTGACTTCAGGTGCTGTTGGTCTTGGCCGGCAAAGACTTAGATATCGCAGATTGGCCAATAGCAGGTTCTTATCATTTGGCTTTTGCAATGATAATGATCAAGTTTCTGATTCATAATAACGGGATTCGTAATCCCATTGCTTTAATTTGAAAAATATTGATAAGCCAACTAAGCAACATGGGTTATCATGCAATAAACTGTCATAGAGATAACTGAAAAAACTTTTTATTTTTCATGCCTTACTCCCAGCATGCTTCCATTTTATCCTTGAAGGATTTTGTGCAAACTTCTTCATTTTCTATTAATATGAGGTGAAATTTAAGAGATAAGAGGGTGGGAATGATGAGCCTGAAAAAAAAAAAATTGTTTGCTTATCATGCAGCTTTTCTGATCTACAAAAGCCACAACGTGAGTTTGATGGAAAAGCATGTGCAGCTGTTGGGCAGAGTAGTCTCATGGCACTGTATGATACCATGTTCAGCCAGGTCGACACAAAACTAAGCTTCTTGTTCATTATGCTCTCAATCTAATATACATTAGCTGTTTTTTGTATTGTTTCCCCCTTGTTGATGCTGATTCAAGATTTTCCTGGTGCAGCTTGATGTGACTTCTTCCCAACTTCTTGTGAATGATGGGTTTTTTAGGGATTCAGGTTTCAGAAAACAACTGTCTGACACGGTGAACTCGTTGTTAGATTTAAGGGTTATCCCCATTTTCAATGAAAATGATGCTGTTAGTACCAGGAAGGCACCATATGAGGTATGCTAATTTCACTTGCAATACTTCATTTGAATTATCTCCATTTATTTATTTGAAGAAGACGATTAATCTTGCTTTTACTAACTGTCCATCCTTGGTTTGTTGTTGTCATAGTATAGCCAAACTCCTCTTTTATCTTGCTTTTACCGACTAACTATCTATTTTTTTATCTTTCCTTGATCTATGAAACTGTCATAGCCTTTGTCAAAAATTTTTTTAGAAAGCTCTCAAACCAACAAGTTTTTGGTTCCATTTTATTGGATTCGTTATGTGCTATAACATAAGCAAAACAAGCAAAATCCGACTAGGCGGGGTCGGCTGCATTGTGACTTTGTAATATGTAATTACTTTTAACTCTAAGCATTGTCTGCAGGATTCTTCTGGTATTTTCTGGGACAATGATAGTTTGGCGGGTCTATTAGCTCTTGAACTTAAAGCTGACCTCCTTGTTCTATTGAGTGATGTTGAGGGCCTTTATAGTGGTCCTCCAAGTGATCCAAACTCGAAGTTGATTCACACATATGTAAAAGAGAAACATCAAGGAGAAATTACGTTTGGAGACAAGTCAAGATTGGGCAGGGGTGGTATGACTGCTAAAGTTAATGCTGCTGTTTGTGCTGCTTATGCTGGCATCCCTGTTGTTATAACTAGGTACGTTGAATTTTGAGAGCCTTTTTTTGTTGTCTTGCTACAATTTACATTTCATAACAGTGTCTTGAAAATAGTTCAAGTGATGAAATAAAGATTCTGATTTCTATTGTGAGCAATGATTTTCATTTGTTTCTATACTTATATGTGTGTAGATACGTGCATGTATTGCACAATTTCAAGTATACATAGGGGCTTTTCATTTTTCTGACCTTGAATTGTATTTCAACCTCCATTGAAGTGGCTATGCCACAGACAACATTATAAGAGTGCTTCAAGGGGAAAAAATAGGTACCGTCTTTCATAGAGATGCACATTTGTGGACCAACATAAAGGAAGTGAGCGTGCATGAAATGGCAATTGCTGCACGTGATAGTTCTAGACGACTTCAGGTAAGCCAAGTGACATATTTAGTAGTGTTATAGGTCTGCCTTACTTCCATGCATGTAAATTTTTAAGTGGTGATTTGCTTTCTCATTTGTTTTCCCAACCCAATGAACTGAAGGTAGGCCATCACTCATTTATATTATATTGATTTTTTATTTTATTTTTTTGGTTTTCAGGTCCTAAATTCAGAAGAAAGAAGGAAAATATTGCTGGCAATAGCTGATGCATTGGAGAAAAATGAAAGTATGATAAGGCTTGAGAATGAGGCTGATGTTGCTTGTGCTGAGGCGGCTGGATATGAGAAATCTCTGATATCACGTTTAACCCTGAAGCCTGAGAAGGCAAGAAGTCAATTGATTGCATACTAGACTTTTCATTGTTGTTATTGTCTAACACTGATTTCTCATTTTCCAAAATATGTTTTTGTGAAGCTATTTCTGTGAGCATGTTTTTGTCTGACCTTAGCTTTTGTATTTTACAGATCTCTGGTCTTGTAAGGTCTGTTCGCATGCTGGCTGATATGGAAGAACCAGTTGGTCAGATTTTAAAGAGAACCGAGGTCAAAATCCCTTTTCTTTTATTTGAAGGAGATTCTCTTATCCTCCTAGCTCTTTGAAATCATCTTCTCTGTCTTAATGAGATTATCCTTTTTGTTAAACAAAAAATAAAACTGATCAGTAAAATGTTTATTTGGCTGTGATATTGAAATATTTCAATATTTTTTGCTTTTAGTGTGTTCAAACTTCAAAGTACACAAAATGCTTCCAATATTTGGTTTTTACATTATGAAATAACTAATAATGGAATGGGTTTTGTAACTTCTATTCGCTGGGCTTGATCTTAGGAAATAATATATTGTTTCTGCTTTTACCAAAAAATGAATGTCATAAAACCATACATCCTGCTGTTCAATACTCATTTTGGCTGTTCCTGATTGCTGCTCTCTATGTCCAGCTTGCTGATAAACTCATCCTGGAGAAAATATCATGTCCCTTGGGTGTCCTTCTGGTTATCTTTGAGTCTCGACCTGATGCCCTTGTTCAGGTTAATTTAAGATTTCCATTCCTTCTCATTCTTCCTCCATCTTTTATCTTTTATAAAATTACTGAGAATGACAATGATATGAGTACGATTACAATTATTGATCTAGTGTTTAGTTGTTCATTGTTCTGTTTGATTATCAAGTTTCAGTCAATCCTTTTTGTTTATACAATCTTCTGCTCAACTTTTTCAGATGAAATATGTTGCTTGAATTTGTTTAGTTGTTTTGAATACTTATCTTTAAGGTGTTTTTGGAAATGGATTAATAGATAGCTGCATTGGCAATTCGAAGCGGGAATGGTTTGCTGCTCAAAGGCGGAAAGGAAGCTCGACGATCAAATGCAGTCCTACACAAGGTTCATATATTTATTTCGGTTGAGGCTGTTGCTTTTATACGTTTAATCTGAATCCGATTTGACTGATACTTCTTTATTCTAATTTTAGTTATAGATATGCTCATATTTCTTCATTACTTTAGGTTATTACTTCAGTCATGCCAGATTCTGTGGGTGACAAACTTATTGGGCTTGTGACTTCAAGAGAAGAAATTCCAGATCTGCTCAAGGTGGATATTACATTGAATCTGTCATAATTATTTGTTTGATGATTTTCCACTAAATATATGGTCTGCCACAGCTTGATGATGTTATAGATCTTGTCGTCCCTAGAGGAAGTAATAAGCTTGTTTCTCAAATCAAGGAGTCAACAAAAATTCCTGTTCTTGGTCATGCTGGTAATATACGTATAAATTTCCGATTTGCAGTTTTACAAATTCACGTTCTTTCTCAAATCTGGTAATAAGCTTTTATTGAATTTGTTATTTTTTGCTATGCAGATGGAATTTGTCATGTGTATGTTGACAAGTCTGCTAATATGGATATGGCAAAGCAGATTGTTAGGGATGCAAAGACTGACTATCCTGCAGCCTGCAATGCAATGGTAATTAGCCCCCCAGTAAAACATACTCATTGAATCAACGTCTCTTTTTTGGATTAGGCTTCCTTGTTATGCAAGATATGAATGGAATCTAGTGAATGATCTCACCAAAATATTGTCTTGATGTTTATAGGAAACTCTTCTTGTGCACAAGGATCTGTCAAATAATGGTGGACTTGATGAGCTTGTTCTTGAACTCCGACGTGAAGG
The DNA here is from genome assembly GCA_003254905.1 of Nissolia schottii. Classification (NCBI taxonomy): domain Eukaryota; kingdom Viridiplantae; phylum Streptophyta; class Magnoliopsida; order Fabales; family Fabaceae; genus Nissolia; species Nissolia schottii. Next base: position 250,914 of record QANU01044385.1, read on the forward strand.
TTTGGCCTCACTTGCAAATGGATTTATGATGAAGTGAATTTATTCAAATTGAAATTTATGTTTTGTTTTCCTTTTTTAAATCCCTTTATATTTTTGATATATTAGTTTTATGATATTTACGTTTTTCTTTCTGTTTAGACTGTTATAGTTAGACCATGTCATGATATTCTGCTGACTGAAGTAGTTTCCAAGTTGTTTTTCTTTTAATGAGAAATGAAGATGCAGTTAAAAATGTACATGTTAAGGGAAGAAAAAATGACTGCAGTTAAGAGATTGGCATTTCAACTAAAATTGGCATGTCACCAGTCTCAAGTTTTGTGAAATCAAGATGATTGGTCTAGTGGATTCTTGAGTGGATTCAAAAGGAGAAAGAAAAAGTACCTTAATAACAAAAAAGGGAGTGTTATCTGAAGACAAGCTTTGGAAAGGAAAAAGACGGGTGTAATACTTTTTCTCTTTATTCAGGCTTATTAATACAGAAATGGTAAAAGTTGAACAGCTTTTAGTACCAAAAAGAAAAAAAGTTGAACAGCATTCATTAAAGATAATTGATGGTGATATCTTTGGTCCAAGGCTACCAGATTCGGAGTTTGTGAAACTGAAATGTAATGTCTGTTCTATTTATTTGAGTACCGTGTTTAAATCTAGTCAGTTTCTTTTCTTAATGATTGGATAAGTATGGTGCAAGCATAATCCACCTTAGTTGTCTTCAGAAACGGGAAAGCTTTGATTAAATAGAGATAATTTTGCTTGCAGGCGTTCAACTGTATGGTGGACCAAGAGCCAGTGCCTTACTTAAAATTGCTGAAACAAGCTCTTTTCATCATGAGTATAGCTCACTTGCTTGTACAGTTGAAATTGTAGATGATGTATTTGCTGCCATCAACCACATAAATCAACATGGAAGGTACGTTGCGCTCTTCTGCATAGTTTTCATTTTCATTTTTGATATTGTTAACATTAATGTGTCTGAAAATCTATCATACTTTCTTTGTTGTTTATGCAGTGGTCATACTGAATGCATTGTTACAGAAGACTGCGAAGTTGCCGAAACTTTCTTACGTCAAGTTGACAGGTATGTCTAGTTTTTTTCTTTCAGTAACATTCTTGAAACCTTTGTCTTTCATCCCGTTCTCTGCTCACCCATCTACAGACCTCAGAGCTCACGTCTAGTCATGAATGAATTGCTTCTCGAGATTTCCAAGATTTATCTAAGCAAATGCCAAGATACCATGTTTAATTTGGACGTAATTTATTTTTCAACCTTAATTAGTATTAGAGACTCAGTGTTTAGAGATGTTGCTGAGATAACCATTATATATAGAGTTGGACATTCCCTCTCCCATGAACTAACTTTTAGCGTTGAGTTAGGCCTATTTGATTCCAAGAAATAACATTATGCTTCAATATGTTTCTACTTGTAACTACTCTATGAAATAACTACTCTGGTAATAATTACATTTACTCACTTTATGTTCATTGTGGCATATATACATTTTTGCTGGATGCACAATCAGTGCTGCCATATTCCACAATGCAAGTACACGGTTTTGTGATGGAGCACGCTTTGGGCTTGGTGCAGAGGTAGTGTATCTTCAAGGAAGCGTGCTGTTATTTATTGCATGGTTGTTATTTTCTCATTTGTTCTTGGTTAATTGTTGAACAGGTTGGAATCAGTACAAGTCGAATTCATGCTCGAGGTCCTGTAGGAGTCGAGGGTTTGTTGACGAACAGATGGTAATGGAATTGTGCACAGATCTCTTTGCATTTTTGTTATATTAAACAAAATAGAACTTCAACTGATCTAATGTCCAATGTTGGGGTTTGAGCTATGTTTCATGTTATTTTTACTGTCTAATCATGCTCACCTGCACAATCAGTACTTCATTTTCTTTGATGTCCTTCTCCAATAAGCCATTTTCTGATAATTTTATTCTACACCAATTTTATGCTCATGGCTTCTCCGATTTTGTGTATTTTGTGGATATAATGCAGGATATTGAGAGGGAGTGGTCAGGTGGTTGATGGCGATCGAGGGATCGATTATACTCACAAAGAACTGCCACTAAAAGCATAACTTAGCATCCAAGGAACCACTGAAGTTCCAGCTAATATGCTCGCCTCATCAAACTGGAAGCTCTCTTCTGTTCTATTTTGATGTACAGAAGCTGCTGAGATGCTGGCCATGTATAATCTTGAACTATCATTTGCCCCTTTCCAGAGCATTTTTCTTACCTGGAGCAAGTTCAAGTGGGGAGAAAATAATCATATGAATGTTTCTTATTTGACTATGCACTCTGTTGCTCTTTTCATAAGGTATTCCCTGAAATTGTAAAACAGCAATGCTGTGACAGCTATAAATGTGCTCACCACTTCCTTGTGAAGTTGAATAATCATAGTGTTATTCTCGAGTTATTATTTTTTGGAGTCGCAGAATCCTTGGAAAGTAGTGGCGTCACCTAACCATGTCACGGTAGGATATTATCATCGAAAGTGATCATCATCGCATTAAAAGATAAAGTGGGTTTTTAGATTTATATCAATAAAGTGGAATTTATAGACTAATTTTAATTTATTAATTTAATGGTATAAACCTCTCTTTCTAAAGTAAAATCATCGCTTTAGACAATTATTTTCTGCATGACTCACAACATCATGCAAGCCATTTTTTTCAAAAGTAATTTTATTTTTACAATGTCAATAAATATAAATATAAGAAATTGTCATGGTAAGTAACCACCCAATACAATAATTACTCACAATCATTTAACACTTTTTAGCATTTCTATTTCTTTACTATGTAAAATTGTGAAAATTGCATTGGAACTGCTTTTTATATTTTTATTTCTTTTGTTATAGTGGTACGATTTGTTTGATTGAATATTTTATGGAAACACATTTTAATTAAAAAATATATTAAAAATTCAACGAACTTTTTCAAAAGATTAAAACAAAAAATGTTAGGGAGTTTCTACCTCAACTCTTTTTATGGGTATCGATACTTTACAAGAAATAATGGTTAATATTACGGTAAATTATATTTAGTACACTTGAAGTTTACTAAAATAACATATTCTCACACTACTGCAAAAATAGCACTTACCTGAATTTCAGCCAAGCCACCATCGTTTTTAACCCAATTTGTTTTTTAATAAACAAAATGACCATTAGCCAAAAGAAGTCACTACCAAAAAAAAAACTTTAAATATAGACAAATTTTACTAACAATTTTTTTCCCGTAATATAGATCAATTTTTTTAATTACAAACATATTCTTCTACAATAAAAAATAGGAATTTTTAATAATAAACGAGAAATATACAAGTGGATATTTATATCTATTACAAAATCTGTTTATAATAATTCTTGCTAACATGTGAGAAGTATTACAGATAAGTTTTTCATAATATTTATTTAGATGAAATTTTCGTCGCAAAATGTCTATAATAATTCTTGATAAGTGTTAACAAGGGAAGAATATCACACACAAATTTTTCAACAAAAAATTGAATAAACAAAAAATTGTATAAATATTTTTTTAAAAATAAAACAGTAATAATTTATATTCATAGACAAAAAAAATTTCGTCTATAATTATTAAAATATTTGTATATTATTTTTTTTAAATAATTACATATGGGTTTTAGGACGGATATAAATATTCGCTTATGAAATGATGCCTGAAAAAGATTATGCTCTTGTAAAAGGCAAAAGATTATGCAATGATGTGTACGGTCCTTTGTCTTTCCACCTCCTTAAATGAATAGTTTAATAATTTGATGTTGGCAACTATGGGTGGGTTTTCTTGTCACTAGGTATTCTCTGATCCTTATTTTTGCCATTGCCAGCGCGCTGCAACAATATTAGATTTCTTTGCTAGCATGATTCTTCCATGTTATTTTTGAACATGGATCCACAAGCATTATTTGTGTCTTTTAACTGGTAATAGTCTTTGTTTCCCTTTGAAACAGATAGTGAGTTCTCATTCTGATTCAGAAGCAGGGAAGGATGATGTATACCAGAAGTATGCCATTTCTCAACGGAAATAACACTAAACAAACCTCACATTTGTTAGTTACATATTCCCCATATTTTCCTGATTTAAATCCACCTTTTGTAACAGTCTCAGTCACATTTCATGAAAGGCTTCTCTCCTCTGCTGTGTGATAGTATTTGCAGTAATTGAGCCTCATTACATGTATAATGTATAGATGTACACCTAGTGAAACCATTAATGAATATCAAGCACATTTTTATCATAAGCTAGAATTTTATTTACTCTTTCATTTTCTTTCAATTTTGGGGCTCTATTGTGTTTCTTTGAAAATTTCTTGATTGAACATAAGTTTAACACATCATTATTGGACACATAGTAAAAGTGGATCCCATTTGGTGGGACACAAGATGAATGCAGTAGGACTCTCTTTTTTATGTGTGCCTAAAAAATAATGTGTTAAATTTGTGTTCAATTAAGAATTTCTCAATTTCTTAATAATGAGATCAAATCTACACCTTGACAATTAGGGGTGATCATAACCCAGTCCCACCCGAAGTATTCGGGCCAAATTGAACCCATTTTTAATTAGACCCGATTTTAAAAAAACTCTAAAAAAAACATGATTTTAATTCATACCAAATTTAGATTTAGTCTTAGGTCACCCGATCTGACTCAAATGTACTACTATTATGCATTTTTTTATTTTTTTCCTCATCCAATAGCCTATTACCCAATTTTTTTTTCAGTCTCACCCTCACCAGTCACCACTCTCACTCTTACCCAATGACCCTAGCCCAGCCCAATTACCTTAACCCATTACCCAATTTCACTCTCACGGACTCGTCGTCTCCGCGCCAGACTTTGCTGAGCTTGCCGTTGCCTCGTCGCTGCTCTATCGTCATCACTGCACCCTCGTTGTTACCCTCTCAGTTGCTGCACTCGTCGTTGCTAGGCTCTCTGTCATTGCACTCGTCATCACTGTGGATTTCAACGTCTCCGTCACTGTGAGAGTGTGAGTTGCACACCTTTCGTAGCCGCCGCCATCTTCCCCCTTAGTAAGCCGACATTTTCCCCTATAGCTGCAACTGTAGGAACCTTCCCTCTTTTCTTTGCATATGTTTGTGCCTTTGTGGTTTGAGATATTGTTGCTTGATTTTATAACAGTATGATTAACAATTAACAATATGATATTGACCAGTTTTGACCCGGTCCAAACCCAGGTTTTAACTCGGTCTGAAGATGAATCGGGCTTATCGGGTTTAGGGTCGGGTCTGGGTCCTTAAAATTGGTCCCGTCTAAATATAAGGCCGGGTTCAGGTGAAGGCCATCTCGGCCCATAAACACTCTTACTGGCAATATTAGGTCACCCGAAAACCAAAAAATATAAAAAGAGAATTAGTTGGACACTGTAGAATCAAGAGGAACAATAGAATCAAAACAAAACATAAAGATCCTTCTTTTGACTTTGCTCGTGGTGCCTTTTTGACAAATGACAGACGCTTCAGAATGAGTATGAGCGATTCTACAGCGTGTACTCTTTGCAATGATTCTAATGAGACAGTGCTCCATGACCATAGTGCAATAGATTCAATGCGCTTTTGTTGTTCTCTCTTTTTACTCTATCCCCCCCCCCCCTTTCTTTTATTTCCTTGATTGTAATGCGGATTTAATTGGAGCTTGGTTTCTTAGAATTGTAAGTTGTTTAGTGGTTGTTTTCGGCATTTTTCGCCATTCCTGCATTAAGCGAATCTGAGATATATCTTGCCTATAGTGTTGGTCCTACGGATATTAATATTCAATCATAGGCAATATACATTTTTTTTTATAATATATATCACTATAAAACCGTTAATTTGTAACTGTTCTTTTCCCCTAGAATTTTATGGCGGAATCAGAATTGAAACTTATAATGAATAATTAATTTGGTTCCAACATTTCTATTTTGATATTAATTGATACTGGAAAAAAAATTGTACATAAATTTGGCCTTAAACATTTTTTTTGTTTTTACAACAATTTGGTCATGAAATTTAGTCCTAACATTAATTGTCGCTTTGGTTTCAGATTTTAAGTCAATTCACGTAGTTTATTTTTCTTGCTTTTTAGCTTTTAGTCATGTATCCTTGGTTAGTTGTTATCAAGGTTTTAATGTGCTTATTGTTGGATTGTTGGTTTTTATTTATTTATTTTTTCTTGTCAAGAAGCCAATGCAAACTGAAAGAAGAAAAGGAAATAGCTAACAAAGCTAGCCATAAGTGTCACTCATAATTTCATAAAACCCAACTATGGGTTACACATTACACTAGCAATAACACATGTACAACTTCAGAGTTTAGATCAATGCCACCATAAACATAGAAGTGAATACTAATATGAGAAATATAGTAAACACTCTTTTAGACTCCTACCCCCATTACTTATCTGCCCAAAATTTACTTAAGAATCACTTAAAATTTGTATTTGCAGCTTCCGTCGTCACTTCTAATAGTTGGATCATAGCTTTCTGTAGTAGGGTCAGTACAACCTTCAGGGACAAGAATATGAACTTGCTGAGCTCCTTATCCTACGTACAAAGTAACTTATTCATAAGTTACTTCTTATACAAGTATTTTATAAAGATTTTTTTTATATATACAATGGCCTAATTAAGATGTTTGACCAAATTGGCCTTAGTCATGTTTGTTCTAAATCTTTTATTGCATGGTAATCCTAAAGCCCAAATGCAATTTTCCATCAAAGGCTCTATAGTATATAGGATCAAAAGTCTAACCATAGAAGTTTCCGGTCTTCATGGCATCTTCGTTTGCATCCCCAAGGGCTGCCTCTTTGAGGTATTTGTCAGCCAATTGGACCCTCTTCACATTCTCTTGCTCTTTGATGAGCATGTTTCCGTACTCTAGCAGCTTATTGAGAGTCATCTTTGGTTGCTCGAAAGTCGGAGGCCCTTCCTTTGAGTTCACTAGCTTCTTCCCAACATTCTCCACCCCAACACTAGAAATCCACTTCATCACTTCATCATCATACACTCTAGCCCTCAAAGCACCAAAGAAGTCTACACAAAGAAAAAAAAGAATAGTCAAACATTTGATTATTCACATTTCATCGATACCATAAGGTACTAATGCCTCAAACTGTAAAGAGACGTAATATAAAACCATTAAAATTGCCTTCTGCCGTTAGCTTAAGCTTTTGGGAGAGATGGTTTTTAAGACAAACTTTCATGATTAATCTTAACTTGGATTTAAAGAAAGGGCTTACATACCAATAGATTGCCCAGGGAAGGCGTCAACAAGCTTGACAATGTCCTCCCTAGGAACATTGTCTGTCCTGAAGATACCTTGGCAAACACCGATCCTATCGTCCCGAGTAGGCGCCCAGTAGAATTTCTCCATACGACCATCACGAATGAGAGGAGCATACAACGTTGAGAAGTCATTACCGGTGACTATGATGGGGACACGGGGGTTGTCCTCCTTGTTGTACATTCCGGGAAGCTGGACGTTAGTGGGATTGTCGGCAATGTTCATGAGGGTTGCATTCACCATTTGGTTGTTGACAGTGTACTGAGTGGTTCCACCAAGCCTGCCAGCTCCTGCATCGAGATCATTGATGAAGAGGCAACACATCTTCCCTTTCTTGATGATGTCTGCTGCCTCGCGGTACCTTTGCCTAATCAACTTCGCCGGCTCTCCGGCATTTCCGCTTTCCAATTCTCCAGCACTCATCATTATGGGGCTAAATTCAAAATGGAAAAGACCATTAGTTCCATCTTGGATGCACCTTAGCTTAAACCAACAACATTTTGCTTTAATTTTAAGTATATGGTGGAATGTAATTAAAACTTACTTGATTCCCATCTTAGCAAAGACAAGCTCACACTGAAATGATTTCCCTTGACCTTTGCCTCCCCAAATTCCCAAAATGAGAGGAACCTTAATGTTTGGCAAGGTCAAGAAGTTCTTGGTGATGTGAACAACAACCTTGTCCATAAATGCAGGGGCAATATAGAAGCCATCCATATTGTTGTCCAAATTGTACCTGATAAAAAGCGCATTAGCATTCAATTAGTTCACGGAACGAAAAACAGTAAGGGTGTGTTTGGATAGCTCAACTCGTGACTTTTTTCTTCAACTTTTCAATAGTGAAAAGTCATACTACAACTGTTCGGACAAAATTAGTTGTATAGCTAATAACTTTTTAAAATGTCATTTTTAGTGTTTTTTGAGAAGTTGAAGTCTTTAGCTTCTAACAAAAATCCTCTTGTACTTACGCTACTGTACATCCAAAGTAGACAGAGGTACTTTAATATAAGACCTACTATCAAAGGCCCATTTCGTATAAAGCCTTAAATTAAGCTATTTACCCAGATAGGACCTAAGTCTCACACTTCAATAGTCAAAACATGCGCTTGAAAAGTAACTTACTGGCGAAGGCCGACGCTAATGTAATCATAGGAGCTCATGACAGCATAGTGAGTCCCACTGTCCATGGGGGCTTGGAAGAGAGTGTCCACCATTCCCTTCCCTCTGGTGATATCTTGCTGGTCGTCCGAGGTGTCATTGACAAGTCCAGCCCATCTGTCCTTTGAGGTCTGCTTCTCCTCATCGTACTCGATATTCGCTGAAACCTTCAAGCTCCCCGGAAAACTCCTCTGGTTGGGAATTAATGAACTCGCTCTTTTCAAGCCGGTTCCGAAGAATGCAGAGCTTAACATAGGGGCTGATCTGATGCTGGATCCATTCTGTTTCAAGTGCAGAGTCCCCACAATGAACCAATGATTCTGAATTTCTAATGTCACAAACCCAAATGAAGATGGAATTGAACTCTAATGTTACATTAAATGCTAATTATAATGGATCATCTGATTGACTTATATACTATTTATTTAATCTATTATTAATCAATGTAAGACTAGAACGGAATAGTTACAGTGGTAAAAGCTCCCAATTTACCACTACTCACATAGATAAATAGCTACATAAGGGGTGCATATATGAACAAAATGTAAATTATTACCGGTGGCATGTTAATTATGGCTCCAACTGTTGGCACTGAAGTAGCCATTGTGTTGTAGTATGTGCTAGCAATGAAGGTTGGTAAGTGCTGTTGTTGTGAGGGAAGAAGACGAAATTAATGGGAACTGAATTTTGAAAGTGTTTTTTGGATTTTGAGGGAAAGATAGAGGTGAGAGTGTGACTTTTATAGTGTGATATCAGGTAGCTAAAGGTAATTGAATGTGCCAACAACAAAGTTCTATGAAAAAAAAAGGAATTGGGAAAGAAAATCTGTGGATATGGGTTGACGATTTATCAACAGCCACACAATTGGGATTTGGCAGTATTACATGAGAAATTCTAAAATAGATCTAAGACTTCAAAATTTAGCAATATTCCTATAAAATGTCTTGCCACTTTTTCACATTGAGTGTACCTAAATTTAAAATGTTATCAACATAAAGTGTCCCAAAATTTCTAGCATTACACTCATAACTACGTGGCTTTTGGTGAGATGGACCCTTGCTTTTGGAATGTGATGTTTGTTGAGGATAGATAGATAGAGACATATAGATGTGTTTTTTTAGTTAACAAACAAAATGGAGCCTTCTCGGAACTGTGCTTATCTGAGGCTTGTGTTGAAGCTCCTCCCTTCACCACTCGTATTTCATTTATTGGGTTATTTTGTTACCATAAATTTTTCAAGCAAAAGAATAGTCACATCAAACTAGTTTCTGATATTTGACTTAATAATTATTCATTATCTATGGGCTTGAGAGGGTTACTATATTTGGAGGAAAAGCTAAATCCTTAGAATGTGTTTATATAAGGAATAAAAATTTCATGGATTAAATTTATAAATAGTTTTACTCGAATTTAATCTATAAAATTTTCATCTCATATTTACTCCGAAACACCCTTTAAATTTTCATCCCATTCATGCAATTCAATTTCTCTACTCACGGGGATTATGGTGCTTGAAGATAAGATTGTGATATCTTTACTCAACTCAACCACAGTTTCTAGGACAGTTTCTCTTTAGTGTTACGTAGTTTGGTTTTTTGTTTTTTTATAAAAAAAAAATAACGTTGCTGTATTTATGTTTATGTTTTATGTCTTTAATTGACTAGTCACCAATTAATTAATTAATTTGGAAATCTACAATAACTTGAAAAAGGGTAAAGACAGTCTCTTAACACAAACATGAAAGGCTAAATGAAAAATAGGTGAACAGGGACGAATCTAGGGTGGGGCCTGCAGGGACTGTGACTCCTCTCCACAAAAATTAGAAACACTTAGTATATATAGTTAATATTTTCACATTAGTTATAACCATTTTGCTAACACAACAGTAGTTGGGGTCTGATCCGTTTGTTATATGTATTGAGCCAAGTTTGAGGCTCAATTACACCATTTTGAGTTTTATTTATTTATTACATACTTCCTCATCTCTATTCTTTATATTTATTCATATGTATCTAAATCCTTCCTCACCATTTTTATTATTTGATTAACTCTTTTCTCACTCCCCTTTATCTACCTTAATATCTCATCACCTTTATCGACTTTGATACATCTCAAAACCTAATAAATATACATTTAGTTTATTTTTATATTAAAGTTTTTATCTTTTCCTTTATTTACATTTATTTAGAGGAATATTGTTCATTATTAAATTAAAGAAAAAGTATAGTCTAATACTTTAATACCTCCTCATCTTTATCTATTTTAATACCTCCTTAAAATCTAATAAATTTATATTTACTTTATTTCCACATTAATTTTTTTCCATTTAATAAAATTTAGAAGAATCTTGATCATTATTTGAATGAAAGAATTTTTTTTTGGCATAACCATTTATTTTTGTGTGATAAAGTATGAATTATTAACTTGTTAATTATAATGTTTTTTTATACTACATTCCCCCTTTACTGATTTTTTGTATTCGTCTTTGGAGGTGAACAAACTTAACTTGTGCAGTTAGTTTAGAAACTCATAAAATCCTTTGTTTAAAGTAGCTTGTGAACAAGAGATTAGGCAGTCGTTTTAAAACTGAGTATAACTTGAACTCGTGAGAGATTAAGAATAATTTCAAGAATTTTGACCATTAATTTAATTAAAGAAAATATAAAATAATAGAAATTTGATATAATTTAGTCTAATATAATAAGTGAAGTTAAATAATGAAATGTGGTATAGTAGTAACTTATTTTGTTTCTTAATTATGTAATATGAGTTTGATCTTTATCTACGAAAATAAAAAAAATTGATTAATAATTTATTAATTTGTGCGGGTTGAGTCACTATGAAAAAATAATCATTATTGTTGAACAAGATATTAGGTAGTCGTCTTAAAACTAAGAGTATAACTTGAACTCGTGAGAGATTAAGAATAATTTGAAGAATTTTAATTAAAAATATAAAATAATAGAAATTTAATGGACTCAACCCACAAAATATAAAATATAAAATAACTTGAATTTTTTTTTTCAAACACTTAATTTTAATTAAATGGACTCACCACAAAATTAAGAACCACCCATATCATCAAAAAATAAAAACATAAATAATTGACAAATTTCTAGAAGACACCCAACTTACTACTCAACCAACATGTCATGACAAATAACAACTATCTAGAAATCGAGAAACTTCGCACATGCGAAAACACCCTGGAGCTTTCTAGCTACTTTTTCTTTATTTTTTTCGCATCAAAAGCACTTTATATATATATGTGTGTGTGTTTGTGTATATATATATATATTTTGTGGCTGAGGGTGAAGCCAGGTTACTAGATGGTAATTAGAAGCCCATGAGAGTCAACTTTTTGTCGCATTTAGTTTGATTGCATTGCATGATTAGAATGCTTCATGTGTTTCTTCATTTTGGATATAGAAATTTCTTTAAAAATCATCTCTAGATATGTCTCTTGTATTTCTTCTTTTTTAATGTATATAAATTAGATAAAAATTATCTCAATACAAAGATAATTATAAGTTTTATGATTTTGTCTCTTTTTTTAAATATGTTTTTATCTCCATTGTGTCTTTGTGTTTCAAGACACTTACCAAATGCTACATAAAAAATTATTTTGGATATAGAAATTTCTTTAAAAATCATCTCTAGATATGCCTCTTGTATTCTTCCTTTTTTAATGTATAAAGATTAGATAAAAAATTATCTCAATACAAAGATAATTAGAAGTTTTATGATTTTGTCTCTTTCTCTAAACATGTCTTTGTCTCCATTGTGTCTTAGTGTTTCAAGACACTTACCAATTGCTACTTAAGAAATTATTTTACACTCCATAGAGTAAAAAAAAAATATGCACTACATGGAATACACATCATTAATCATTTTTTCTTCTCTCCATCACTTTTTCTTTCCCTAAGAATGATCAATAACATAAATTTCAAGTGATGCATGATTCTTTTTACTACATTAAGTATAAAAGAATTTCCCGTGCTTTATGCTCTTACTTGAGAGTCACCACAATATTTCATTATCATTCATTTTTGTTTGGGAATAATTCCTTCTCCATTTTGTTTTCAATCCCACTATATATATATACTTCAAAAACTATCATTTATGAATATTACAAAAAATAATCAAACGTTAGACAATAGAAAAATAAACATTGTTATTGAATAATTTTATATGTTCATACACATATGTAGTTAATATTACTCGTTGAATATATTTAGTAACATTTATTTATTTTTTCTCTAGTTAATAACATTTTTTTTTGTTTTCTTGGTGCATGATTTGCAAGCAAACATAGTTGAGATAGGCCTTCTTTACTCTCCTTGCATTATAATGGGCCTATTATGGGCCGTCTAATAAAACTCTTCGTTTTCTTTAAAGTAAAACCATATTTTAGTTATTTAAAAGTCACCACATCACGAAAAAAAAAAAAGAGTCACCACATAGTTTAAAAAAAATCATCAATCATGTTAATATTTTAAAAAAATTATTATATTCTTAATATTTTTAAAAAATAAATAGATGAGATTTAGGCATGATACAAATATTACTTTTGAATTGCATGAGATCGCTACTATTATTTGTAAATTTATCATAAATTTATGGAGTCAAGTTTTTGAAGTAAAAAAACATATAAATTGATAGAATTTTATATTGATGAATAAGATGGAAAAGCTTTTATGTATATAGATAAATTAAAAAAATACATATCAGTTTTATCTTAATAGGATTGAAGTTATGAAAATATATGTGCTTTTTAATACGGGTGTTCAAAACCAGGACCGATCCGCTGACCCGGACCGACCCGAAGGGTTCAGGTCGAATCGGGTCAGATTTTAATCGGCCCGATTCTAAACAACAAAAAAAACTAGTCCTAATACATACCGGGTTGGGATCTAGCCTCGGGCCACCCGGCTCGGCCAGACGGCCCGTATACTATATTATTATATATTTTTTATTTTTCCTTCATAATTACAATATGTTTTCACAGGTTCTGCATTTTTGGTCTACTAATTTCCAATTGAGTTAATTAAGTTTTTAGTCCTGTAATATGAAAAAGTTTGGCTTTAGTCCCTCATGACAAGTTGTAGCCCCTGTAAAATGTGAAAATTTGATTTTGGTCCCTGTGGACTGTTGGTGATGGGCTGCGATGACGTGTCAATTAACCCGTCATCAGGGACCATTTCTACATCATCATCCATCACCTATCGTCTACAGGGACCAAAATCAAATTTTCATATTTTACAGGGACTAAAACTTATCATGAGAGACTAAAACTAAATTTTTTCATATTATAGGGACTAAAAACTTAATTAACCCTTTCTAATTTTATTTCCATGTCTTTCAGCCCAATTTTCCTTTTCTCAGCCCAATTTTATTAAGCAGCCCAAATGTCTTTCTTCTTCAGTGGCTTGCCTCAATTAGCCCTCATCTCACTAGGCCACTCACTAGCCCTCAATCCTCATCTCACTTTTCTCAATTTTTATTTCTGAAATTCAGAGTTCATCTTCGGAGACTCAATAGTTCACTGCAGACCCTAAACCCTCGCCTCGCCTCGCCGCGCCTCCCTCCCCGCGCCTCGCCTCCCTCGCCTCCGGCGCCTCGCCTCGTCTTGCCGCGCCTCGCCTCGCCTCGCCTCGCCTCGCACTCGTCGTCCCTTGGTAAGCCACTGTTTCAGTGTAATTTGATTGCTTTTTTTTTTTGTTTCCCTTTTTTCTTCGTCATTTTTGGATGAACATTCTGATGAGTGATGATCAATGATTGCTTGGATATGAGGTTAGCTGTGGTTTATACTAGACTTACCATTTCCGAATAATTTTGCTAGGTCTTTAAGATCACTCCATTTCGGGTGGTGGTGGTGGTGTTTTATTTTTCATCTCATGTAATGCACGAAGTAACCAAGGATATAATATAACCTCTATACACTATTTGTTAACAGTTAAAGAAGGCTTGGTGTCAAATAGAAAATCATTTAGTTGTTTATATTAAACTTCTTAAATTGTTTATATCCCAGGCATGCTGTTTCTGTTTCTGCTTCTGCTGATTCTGTTTCTGCTTCAGTGCTTCTGCTGTTTCTGCTTCTGTTTCAATTCCTTTTGTTTTTGCTGTTTCTGTTTTTGCTGTTTTTGTTGTTTCTGCTGTTTCTGATTTTTTTTAAAATTTATTTTGGCCCGCTTTGGCCCGGTCTAAACCCGGGTTTTTACTCGGCCTTCGGGCCTATCGGGTCTAGGGTCGGGTCCGGGTCCTCAAAATTGACCCGATCTAAATATAGGGCGGGGTTCGGGTATAGGCGAACTCGGCCCGGCCCGGCCCGGCCCATGAACACCCCTGAACTTAGACCCTTAAAAATATCATTATTTTTTTATTTGGTCCCCCATTTTGTTTTTAATCCATGCCAACAATGTCATGTTACTTAATTAAAAAAGTTAATGGAAAGTTATGAGAGAAACCAAACATAAAATAAAAATAATTTTTGATGGATTAAATGAAAAATTTTAAAAAAGAGGGACCAAATGAAAAAAAAAAAATTTTTTTTTGAGGAACCAAAAAGATAATTAAGCCAAAAATAACCGTGCATCCCACGCAATGCTCTGTTACATATTGTTAAAAATTCATCTAAACCCTATTCCCTCTTGTTACACCCTTTGCTCTGCTCTGCTCTGCCTGCTCGTCGTTTCGGTCCTCGTCATTGTTGTTTTGGTCCTCAGGTAACCTAACCCCCTTTCCCTCCTCGGCGCTTTGAAATTCCCAACTCTGAATGTATGTTTTGCATGTATTCACGGATTTTGTTGGCTGCAATCTGCAATTTGTTTTTGGGATTTTTGTGTTTTTCAGTACTGGCAGCATGATGTTATTACCTGCAATGCTGTGATTTCTTACTTTCAGTTTGATATGTAATGTTCAACAACTTATTAAGCTTATTTTATGTTGAAGTTCGTATGTTTCCTAGTTTATCTTGTGAAATTTTAATTTTTAGCATATAAAATTCATCAAATTTATATGTTTATTATATGTATATTTTACAGACCCATACGCCTACTTTTGCATAATTTTTTTATTCCATACCCCGTACTGGTACCATACCCATAACCCATTTACGATTTTGTTGACACACTGTTTTTTTTTTTTTTTTTGTTCGTTCATTTGTTTATCTAATTATTTATACTTCTACGGTTATTGATTAAAATCTCTTTTTTCACTGATTGTGCAGATTTATATTTTTATTTTTTGATCTTATTGGTTAGGGAGTGTGGCTGAGAGTTCTGGTTTACCAGGGAAAGAAATAAGCAAAAATGTTCTGTGATCACTGTTGTAAAAATGTTACCACGTTGCAGCTTCCAGAGGGTCCCCTGTGAGTAACCCTTTATAATTTGCACGATTATCATCAACTTGTGTATCCAATTTAGAGCTTAATTTTTTCTTTTTTTATTTTCATTTTTGTTTTGTGGTATTTGTTATTGTTAATTTGTGTTGTTCTTGGAATATTATCAGATGTTGTAACCTATGTGGTAAGGTGCTGGTAGACTTCCTCTACTCTGAAGAGCCCAATTTTGTTAAAAATGCGGGCGGGCAGGTAATGCAATGGAATCTTGTTAAGTGGTTGCTGGGTGGGGATTTTGGGCAGGGAGGATTTTATTTGATGTATTTATAGTAAGGAGTNGAGGTGATAACTGATAAGTGATGGAATAACTTGTGAAACTACATTTTGGTCTTTAATCCTAAGTTTTAGTGCGTTTGTGGTAAGGGCAGTATGGAAGGTTGTCTTGTTTGTTTTCTATCATGAAATATTCAAACAATAACATGATATCTTTATTCTATTCAATCCTATGTAATTGAAATATAAATGCAAAAGTAGCTTGCTTTTGTGATGGTTGAAGCAAGCTAGACACTTGAACGGATTCTAGACATTAATTGATAATGATACAGTCGTACTGGTATTCAGTGAAACTTACTAGTTTTTGAACTTTGAAGTGATGTTGATAATATAGTGTGTACTGAAAGTTCCCGAGGAAAAAGGGGTATGGAAATGGAATTATTTTAGCACATTCCGTTCTTCTGTTGGTCATTAACATTTTAAACAATCATTGCTCAGTCTGATTTTTGATCTGGTTTTTTTAGGCTGTGTCATAAAAAAACATGCATTTAATAGTATTTTTGAACTTTTTAATGAACAATTGTTTTTGTTATATATTTCATTGTTTTTTATTGATATATTTCATTGTTCCCTCATATTGTTTCTTTCTTTTGTCTTTTTGTTTCTTATAGAGCCAATTATCTGGCCATTATGTCAAAACGATTCAAAGTGAGTTCTCTGCTTCACGTCAAAGGACTTTAGATAGAGGTATCTTTGCCATGCATCAGTAGTATTTTCACTGTGAATGTTTTGAATTTATTGTTTACGATTCTTTTTTGTTTCTTATATAAATAGAAATAGAAATTTGGTTCTCATTTGGCATATGATGCCTTGTATAAAGAACTAAAGAACTTGTTATTATGATATTCTTAGTTTTTTCAGGTTCTTCTGTTTATATTCATTAATTATTCTTTTTCAAGTTTGTGGTAGGCAATGAGTTGTGATGTTTGGCATTTATACTGAGTTAAGGGGAATGTCATAGCCATTACCTTTTGTTAGCCTTACTTCTCAAGGTAAATGGGCCGAATGCCGTTTAAGTTTGAGGAAATGTGCTGTCTCATAGTTCTGTTATTCCTTTGGTGAGAGATGTTTGGGAGAATATGGATGTCCAAGTTTAGGAAGAGTTTAAGTTCATGAAAATGTTAAAAGGCCTTATCTAAACTTTAAGTTCATGAAAATGTTAAAAAGAGAATGTGGATGTCCAAGTTTAGGAAGAGTTTAAGTTTAGAAAGATTGAAATGTTGGAATGATATTAGAGTTAATAGAGATAAAGATGAAATCCTAAAAGAAATTGAGTCCCTGGATAGATTGGATGTGGAAGGTCTTATCTCTAAGGAAGTCCGAGAGAAAAAAGGTCTCTTTGCTAAATGATTTTGAAGAGATTTTGTTGAGAGAAAAGATTAGTTAGAGGAAAAATACCAAGATCTAGTGGGCTAAGGAAGGAGATGTGAATTTTAAGCTTTTCTCATAAAAGTGCATCTGGGAGATAGAGGAAAAGTTCAATTAAGGAGTTGGATATTGGGGAGTTCAGATTGTGTGAGATAGTGGCACCATTGTTGAAGAGATTTCAAGGTTCTATAACTTGTATCCGGAGGAAAACACTTTCTAGACCATCCCTTGAAGGTTTAGAATGGTTTGCTACAACTACCGAAAGGCTGCCTTTTTGGAGAGACCCTTTGAAGAAGAGGAAATTAAAAAGGTTGTTTGTTGTATGGACGAAGATAAGGCACCAGTTTTTTACCTTTTTAATTTTTTAAGTCTGTTGGGATGTCATTAAACTTGATTTGTTGAAAGGGTTCAATGAATCCCTTAGGAATGGTAGGATTGGTGTTAATGTAAGTCATACTTTTGTCTCCTTGATCCCTAAGAAAGATAGGTTGGTTACTGTCAATATTTAAGACCGGTCAGCCTTGTTACCAATTTGTATAAGATTATCACCTAATTTGTATAAGATTATCACAAAGGTTCTTTCTCTCCGTCGTATCTTTAGGGATACCATTTCGGAGGATCATAGTGCTTTTGTTGCATGATTCTGTGGCCTATGGCAGATGGCGATATGGCCTGGCTAATAGGGTAGTCAGTCGTGGTGATTGCGGAATAGTGTCACGAAGCGAAGGGCCAGTGCGGTTATAGATCCACTGCAGAGCATTTTGTAGTCGCAGAGACCGTGGCCAATTCGTAGCTCAAATTGCGGCCTCACGGCCACTTTTTGCTGTCAGCTTTGCAAACATACCCAAAACCCCAATTTTGCATGTTTTAAGTTGATTTACCTTCTTCCCCTCACTTATGCTTCTAAAATTTCTATTTTGCCCTCACTTATTTTAGTGAAGTTTCTATTTTATCCTTGCGTACTTTACTAAAAATTCCATTTTACTCTCGCTCATCCTCTTCAACCTTTCAACCATCCATGAGACTTCCAGATCTGCAAAAGTAGAGCAACCTATGCTCTTTACTCTGTCGAACACTCAGAACTCGCCTATTTCCCATGTTGTGTGTGTTATGTGTGGTGAGAACTTAGAGTCAGTTACACATATGCTTTTGCACTGTTCGGCAGCTAACATCTTATGAAATAATTTGTTTGGTTTTTGTGGTTAATGCCGGGTGTGCCTTGCTTCCTTGTATACTTTCTAGTTGCAAGTTTTGTTGGTTTTGGGAAAAGGAAGGAAGCCAAATGCTTGTGGCACTGCAGTTTTTGTGCTAGTTCATTTGGTTAGAAAGCAGCTCTCGCACCTTCAATGACAAGTTCTTAGACAAGCAAAATTTGTGGGATAGGATTAGACACTTGATCTGTGTAAATCTCGTAATCTTTTTAGAGGATTTCCCCTCTTAGACATCTTGAAGTATTGAAAAGGTTTACTTTAATGTTGGTCTTTTCGTGTTCCTCTAAAGAGGGTCTCTTGTCCTCTTGTCTTTTGTAATTATTTTCTCTTAATGAAAATTTTCTTTTATCCAAAAAAAAATAATAATTAATGCTAGTGTAAAGAGAACAAAATATACTTTAGCCCTTCTTACAACAACCAGTGTTATTGATAGTGTGAACAAGTGACAAACATTGTTGGGGGAAAATTTCTAAAAAGACTATTTTGGATAGTTATCTTTCTAGTGCTTATATGTAAAGATACTTTGTTATTTATTTCAAATAATTTAATCTAGCTAATATTTAATGGATTATCTTCTTATGTGCCCATTTTCTCTGGCTTGCAGCTTATGATGAGATCAAATACTTGAGTTTCAGTCTTGGAGTGGAAGATGATAATGTGGCCATTGAAGCTTTGGCCTTTTATAGAGTACGTTGCTATTTTGAGCGTCGTTTGTCATGTTAAACTTGATTTCTTTTATTTAATCACGTGTAGTTTTTTTTTTGTATTTAATTATTGATTATTGAATCCTTCCATATGCCTAGTGAAGATAGCACTTGAGCGGAATTTCACCCGGGGACGTAAATCAGAGCAAGTGCATGGTGCTTGTTTGTATATTTCATTTCGGTAAGTTATCTATATTATGTTACATAGTACACTCATTTGTTATTTGCATGAATAATTGCACGAAAGATCGTGGTTTAAACCTGTGTAGATGATAATCTCAGTATAAAGCCTCTAGTAATTTATTTACAATTTTTTAAGTAGACAAATATATCTTTATTAGTCACATATATACATATATATATATATATATATATATATACACACTATGCTTGTGTTAGACCTGCGATAAAGTAAGTGTATGCGAGAAAGAATAAGAGAGAGGTGAGTTGGTTGGTTGTAACAGAATTAGTTAGTTGGTCACTGTAGGATAATGATGAGAAGTATTAAGTGAGGTCGTGGTCAGAGGGGTAGGGGTGACTGAGGCAGGGTGATCCTTTATCCTCTTTTTTGTTCACTCTGGTCATGTATGTGTTTAGTTGTTTGGCCTTTAGAGCAGTGACTTGCGGGGTTAATTAAAGGTGTTTAAGTGGGATCACAAGGGGTTGTAGTTTCTAACTTAGTTTGCTGATGCCACTTTTGTTTTTAGAAATTGATAAGGACAATTTCTTGAATGCACTTCCTCTTTTTTAGACGTTTGAGCTGACCTCTATGCTTAAGGTTTACTTGTCTATAAGTGGGCTGGCTGGAATTAATATGGACTCTCAAGTTCTATATTCTTTTGCTAACTTGGTGGGGTGTTAAATGTTGGATTGGCCTTTTGTCTACCTGGGTGTTCTTTTGGTTGTTAATCCTAGCTTCATTTCCCTTTGGGATCCTGCGGTGGAAAAGATTTTTAGGCATCTAGATAATTGTAAATGGGCTTATTTTTCTTTGATGATTGGATCACTCTCATTCAAGCTTGCATTTCTATCATACCGCTTTACTTATCATTATTTTGTCTACCTGTGAGGGTGGCTAAGACTAGTGAAAAAATTATGAGGGGTTTCTTGTGGTTAGGTGCTTCCGAGGCAAGTTGTGATCATATGGTGAGTTGGGATGTGTGTTGGCGTCCAAAGAACAAAGGAGGTTTGGGTTTTGGCATTTTGGTATCCAAAAACATTGCCTTGAAGCTAAATGGCTATGTCGTTTTCCCTTGGAACCTCACTCCTTATGACATTGGGTTATTCAGAGTATGTATGGCCTGGAAAAAAACAGGTGGGATGCTACTGCCCATGCTTCTAATTCTAGATCCTGGAAATTCATCTCTCACGGTTATACTATTTTTACTTTCCTTAAAGGTATGTGATAGTTCCCATGTTTTGGCGGGACCATGGGATAGGAAACTCTTCTTTTAATATTGTTTTCCCGTTTCTTTATCCTTTATCCTCTTTAAACAGTTTTCCTATCCAAAACTTTTATAGCTTGAAGGATTCTACACCCATTCTTGGGATTTTCATTTTTCCCCCCTCCAAAATCTGAATGATAGAGATTCCTCAGAATTAGTCATCCTTTTGGGTCTTCTTCAACTAGTCCAACTATCTTCTAGCCCAAATGTCAA
This sequence comes from Nissolia schottii, assembly GCA_003254905.1. Lineage (NCBI taxonomy): Eukaryota > Viridiplantae > Streptophyta > Magnoliopsida > Fabales > Fabaceae > Nissolia > Nissolia schottii. Next base: position 271,984 of record QANU01044385.1, read on the forward strand.
GTCTTGGTCTCTAGATCACTCTGTAATATTCTCTTGTAAATATTACTTTCAATTCCTAACTTATTCTTTAAAAACACCTTCCTCGTTGATAAACTAGTTTGGTAGTCCAAAGCTCCCTCTAAATTTAAAGCTTTTATTCAGTCAGCTGTGCTTAGCAGAATTCATACCTACAATGTGTTGCAAGTTCGAAGGCCTCATGGGGCATCTCCCCTGATGTGTGTTATGTGTGGTTTGAGCTCTGCATCTCTTCTTCACCTGTTTTTGCTTTGTTCTGTGACCGAATCTTTATGGATTACTCTTTTTGATATTGTTGGTGAGTGTTGGGTTTGTCCTAGAACACTAAATCAGTTTCTGCTGCTTCGCTTTGTTGGCTTTGGGAAAAGGAAGGAAGCCAAATCGTTGTGGCAATATGCTGTTTATGCCACTGTTTGGTGTATTTGGTTAGAGCGTAATTTTCACATTTTTTAATGACTGGCAGGTCCTATCGGATAAGATTAGACGTTTGACCACCACATGGTGTTTTAGCTCATGATATCTCTTCGAAGGGAATTCTCAGAAATGTTGAGAGATTGGAGTTTTTATTTGGATTTGTATTTTATTTTATTTTTTGTATTCTTTTCTTTTGTATCTTTTGATCATTTAAAGAGGATCTCTTGTCCTCTAACATCCTTGTATTTTCTTTTCTTCATCTTAATGATATTCTTTCTTTTTGAAAAAAAGTAGTTGGTCAGAACTCTTCTAGATGGAGATTGGCTTTTCAGTCCAATTTTGGTGAGGGAGAGCCAAGGACTCTCAAAAGGCCACACTTTATCGTTTTTCTTGCACAATCAGCCATACTCACTAGTCTCTGTCTTCATTGAGCAGATTCAAGGAGGAGATACACATCTCTAAAATCTTTTTAATTTCTAGTTACTAATTTGAGGAATGTGGATTAGGTCAAGGTGAAGCAAAACCTGCCCCATTGTTTGTTTTAATTCCCCCGTTTGTTTCATTTTCTACTGAAATACGTTTTGTTATCTGTTTCCCTCACAGAAAAATGGATAGTTAGGCAGGTTGCCTTCTACATTCGCTTTAACGGACATCCATAATCTGTGTTGAATGGTTTTTAAGAATACGGGGGCAAGATCCTCTGTGTTCGTGCAAGTTACAGTTACATGATACATTTGGTACGGGTAGAATGTAATAACTCATTAGCTCAAGTTTTTGAACCAGAGCTTAATCTGCAACAGGATAGTTTGTTGGTGTTGGGGGGGGGTGTATTTTTTGTTTTTTAAATAATCTCTGTTGTTCATTCAAAGTATTGGGAAAGCATGGGTTTTATGACTAATGGAAATTTTCAACTTAACCTCTTCTTTACCGAATGTCTAAGTCACTTCTTGATTCGTATAGCATACTTAAACTCAGAGTGTATGTATGTTTACACATATATTTATATGAGTTTAATTGCTCTACACTGGCGGCAGTGTAAAACTTTTTTACATTGTCATCCACTTGAATCTTACTCATTTAGTGGTAGTTTGGGGCTAAATGCTAATAAATGGAGTTGGATGCAATTTACCCTTAGTTTTTTGCTTGCCCTGGCAATTTGATATTGTGATACAAGTTACAACTATGATGATATTTAATTATTTTTACTGTATCTTTATCCTTTTTGTTAATGAACATTGTTATTTCATTTATGATCTAAATATATTGCAATTACCTTGTTGGTATTTTCTTACTTCCTCTCTCCATTGTTAATATTTTATTCTCAGTTCTTATCTGCCCCGCCCTCAGCACCTTGAAGTTTTGCACCAGGTGCACTAAGGCTTGCGTTGTGTGAGTTTGCAATGATAAAATGGTTGCAGTTTGGACTTAACCTAGAATTTTGTTTAGTGGTGATAGGTTCATGAGTTGTAATGATGGTCAATTGCGCTTCGTGACTATGGTTCAAGTGCAACCTTAGTTTAGCTATAATGTTTTTTTTTTTCCCCCTTTTATCATGCATAGCATTGATGACTCTATCTTACCATCTCTAAAGTCTTGGAACATTTTATATTTATGCTGAAATTATGCTTCTTCTTTCAGGGAAAATAATAAGGCATACCTTCTTATTGATATTTCAAATTTTTTAAGGACAAATGTGTGAGTATACTTTTCTTTCTTTACTGAATGTCTGACATTGCTTGTATATTTTGCCCCTATTTAGGTTTATTTTTATATTGATTTATTTCAATTATTGTGTCTCAATGTTGTTTGTTTCCTGCCAATGACTGTTATGCAGTTATGTGCTCGGTGCAGTTTTTTTGCAGCTTTGTAAAGTATTAAGGCTTGAAGAGCACCCAATTGTTCAAAAGCCCGTTGATCCCAGTCTTTTTATTCATAGATATACAATGAGTAAGTATCTCTATTTAGCTCAATTTATGTGATTGGATCAATGAAATGTGGGTGCATAGTGTAGTCTCATTACGTTGTGGGTGTACAGTGTAGTCTGGTTACATTGCCGGTGCAGTGTAGTCTCGTTACACTTACGAAATATTTTTTTCTTTAAATAGAATTTCATAAATTAGATAGAAATCCTTCATATTTGTTAGAGCTGAAGACCTGGCTGTGTGCTAAAGACACCTTTATAGATTGGTTCATGCTTAATATTGACACGCGAACTAAAATGGGGGAAAGGAAAATGTCACAATTTCTTTATTCTTATTAGTATTCTATAATTATTAGAAGATAGAGGTTTTCTGCCCTTTTACAATGACAACAACCAAGCCACTGTACCATTAGGTGGAGTCAACTACATGTATGAGATGAGGCTATAGCGTCGTATCATAAATCATGTCGATAGTTAAATCGTTTAAATCTAAACCTTTTTCTTCACTATGTTTTTTTTTTTTTGGTCTCCCTCTTCTTCATATGTCTAAATCATCTAAGACGAGATTTTACCAGTTTTTCCACGATAGGTGCTACCCCTGCTTTTTCTTTGATGCATTTGTTCCTAATCCTATCTCGTCTAGTACTCATCCCATGCAACGTTCTCATCTTTGCAACATTGTGTTCATTTTCTTGTTGAATTTTTATTTGCTTGAATTCCGGCATATCCAACTTTGCTAGTCTTTAGTTGTGTGTTGTAATTTTGTGCCTTTTTAATCACTTAAAAATTATTCATTAAAGACTATTTTGTGGCCACTGTCAGACACAAATCTTTGTTTTTTGCTGAATTGCCAACCTATTTAGTGGTGTCTAGGAAGTAGTGTGGGGAGAAAAGATATTAAAAAAATCAATTCATATGATACCGCGACGAATAACTGTAGACTTACAAAAGGGAATTATAAACCATTTTATTGGTAATTAACTTAAGTTGTGTAAACTTGCCCTTATAAACTTTTATATGTTATCAACTTATAGTATCACGGGCACAGCAACATGAATCTGTTATGTGTACGTGGATATAACAAACATGGGTTGGTTTAAAATACTATTTTAATTTCTGTCCTAATTATTTTCATTAAACAAGGAAATATAAGTAGATTGATTTTCATGTAGATTTATTGAAGGGAAGGAATATGGCTGTCTCTGAAACTGCGCTGAATATTATTGCCAGCATGAGACGTGACTGGATGCAGGTAGCTTGATGTTGAACTGGCATTTTTCTTGTTTTTTGAAAACATTGTTCTTTTTGTTATGGACTTTATGGTAATATTGCTAATGTTTGAAAAACAGACAGGGAGGAAGCCCAGCGGATTATGGGGTGCAGCATTGTACATGTCTGCTCTCGCCCATGGCTTTAAATTCTCGAAGTCAGATATTGTAAGTTAAGATTTCATTTTCTGTTTTGTGATTAGTTTTGTATTTATATGTCGCGGAAAGGATCTTTTCAACTTCGTTCTCATCCTCTTCTACTCCCCTCCCCTCCCCTCCCCCTTCTCTGACGAGGATTTCTTATCCTCAGGCCAGACCCATCTTGTACCACTTTCTTACTTCCCTTTAGTAATACTTCTCCTTTTATTCATATATATATATATATATATATATATATATATAT
>QANU01044385.1:276934-327182 GCA_003254905.1 Nissolia schottii
ACAAGGTAGAGTCTTGAGACAAAGTAGATAGAGACATTAAGGAGAAAAACATCTTTGGAGAAAGGGAGGGACGGAGGCAAAAAAACTTATAATTGTTCCCATGTCGGGACAAATTTTCAATTAATTTCTGTTCTTCCAACAAGAGACATGACTCAATGACGATTTTTAAGCTAATTTTTGTGCTTCCAAAAAGAAGGACGCGGGAGACGCGCCTGTACTATCCTGTTGTTTCTGCCCTTTTTGTCCTAGGACAGAAATCAAACACTACCCAATAGTGGATTGAGACAACACCTCGAACCAACCCAATAAGGCTATAGGTTTATGGGTCAATTCACTTATAATGTCCTCATTTTCTTCATTTGTATCTTGTGTGGGACTTCTTTTACCCATATATCTACTTAGAATTCTAACTTGAATTTCCAACAATAGGAGAGAGTCTCTCAATAATTTCTGGTTTCTAGAACCAATGTGGTGGATTGTGGTCCTTAGGCCACCTGGTTGTGGAGTCCCTCTCCAATACAAAACTATTTATATTAATATTAACAGGCTTTTATATTTCAAGAGCGCCGTTTCTAGTTTATCTGTTAAGTGAAGGTGTCTGATTAATCTTAAAGAGCACCAGCATAACATTTTTTCTGCTTTAGGTATCCCAAATCCATGTGAAATGGGCTATAAGAGCTCCAATGGCTTATACATTTTTCCTATACAGTTTTAGTGGTAAGATTTTGGAGTATCCAATTTGTGCTGTGCAAGGAGGGAGACACTCCAAGTTTTTTCATAATGTGGCTGCAGGGTGGAAGAGGAAAAGTTTGATCAAGGGGTGAGACAAGGGATGTTTTTAGTTATTTGGTTTCGTAAGTAGTGCCTAGAGGGCTTATTAATGGTTTTAAAGTGGGATCAGAAAGGGTTGCTGTCTCTCATTTGCAGTTTGCAAAAGACACTGTTTTGCTCCTAGATAATTAAAGATGGTTTTTTGAACGCTTTTTCACTTTTACAAATTTAGTTATCCTCTAGGATGAAGATTGGTTGGTTCAAAAGCAGTTTAGCCTGTATTAATGTGGATTCTCAATCCCTTTCTTCTCTGATGTCATTGGCAGGTTGCAAAATTTTAGAGTTGCATTTTGTTTATTTGGGTTTTCCTTTGGGTAGCAATCGTAGATCTGTCTCATTTTAGGATCTGGTGATGGAGAAGATCTCTAAACACCTTGACAGCTGGAGAGGGGCATACTTTTCTAGGTGGTCAAATCACCTTCATCTAGGTTTGCCTCCCTAGCCCTAGCATGTCTACTTGCCATATTTGTTGCCCATACTGGTAAGGATGGCAAATGCAATTGATAAGATTATGGACTTTCTCTGGTTGGTGGCTTTAGATGCAAGTCAATACATTTGGTTAGTTGGGAGGTGTGTTCCTACCCTAAAATGGAAGGGGGTTTGGGTTTTGGAAATTTGGTTTAAAAAATGTTGACTTGATAGCAAAATGGCTATGGCGTTTTCCTCTTGAGCCATGCTCACCTTGGCATCGGGTTACTCAAAGTATGGCCTTGACAAGAATGGGTGGGACGCTAGTGCAGCTTCTCGTGCTACACATTCTAGCCCCTGAAAATTCATTTCCCAAGGTTACCCTTGTTTTTGAGTCCTTGCTTTCCTTGAAGGTAGGCAATGACTTCCGAGTCAATTTTTGGAAGGACCTACGGTTAGGAAATTCCTCTTTTTGTTATTTTTTATTTTTATTTTTAAATTACCTTTTCTGCACCTATACTTCTTATCTTCTATTCACATCTCCCTGATCCGCAATTTCTGAAGTGTACATAATTCTGGATTTCTATAGTGTACATAATACTATCTATTCTTGGAACTTCCATTTTTTAGGGATTTAAATGAAGATCTAGTTATGCTTATGGGTCTTCTTTATTTCTTCTTTATTATGATAGTTTGTCTCCTTGCCCAGATAATAGGTTTTGGTCTCTTGTAAATATTTTAAATTCCTAACCCTTTCTTTTGAAATATCTTTTTGCCTTGATAAACCAATTTGTAAGTTCAAGGTTCTCTCGAAGGTTAAATCATTTATTTGGGTGGTAGGTTAAATTCTAAATTAATACCAATGGTTACAGCGCAGGTCCATAGACCTGAGAAGGCTATCTCCCCTTCTTTGGCGCTCTGCTTATGGAATGCTTTGTTTGGTATATCTGGTGAGTGTTGGGTGTGTCCTAGAACTTTGGATCAATTTTTTTGTCAATAGTTCAGCAGGCTTTGGGAGGAGGAAGAAAGCCAAATCTCTATGGTAATGCGCAGTCTTTGCCATAGTTTGGTGTCTTTTGCTTGATTGTAACTCTTGTATCTTAAATAGTAGGCACTTAGACAAGCACATCTGTTGGGATATGTTTAGTAGGTTGGCTTCTACTTGATGTAAAGCACATGAACTTTTTAGAGGGGTTTTTCTTTCACATGCTTAAGTTTTTCTCCCCTCTTTTCATGTGGGAGTGTTTTCTGGCTATTTTTATCAATTCATTCTCCTGGTTGAGGCATGTTTATAGTATTGAAGCTCTAACCTTGATATTCAAGTCATGAAAAGTTTAGTGAATCTTTACTTGCTATGATGTATTAGGTGAATTTCACATGTTCATGTCCATCTCAGACTTGAAACATGTATGCTAACTTTGTCTGAGCTGAAAATCGAGATATTCAGTTTATTTTAATCTATTTTCGGTCTGCTCACCATCTGATTCATATTTTAATTCGATTTTGTTTTGTTTTTCAATTTGTCTTTTAATGCTAATATAATATTTTTCATTTACCTGTTGAGGTTACAGATTGAGGAGTTGAATTCAATGGCAAAAGAGTATGAAAAGCAGCCAATTAAGGTACCAAATGGTGAACTGAAGCAGTGTACTACAAAAGATCTACTATGTGAGCACAAGAATAGTGCTGTGCCCCATTTTGCACTCGGATTATGTGAAACATGTTATAAGGAGGTGAGTCATTTCTTCCTCACGCAGACCTTTGGCTTTTATTAACCTCTGCTGATTGTTCCTTCTGTTCTACTGATTGTTACAGTTTGATAAACTCTCTGGTGGACTTGGTGGTGGTTCGGATCCTCCTGCATTCCAGCGCGCTGAGAGGGAGAGAATGACAAAAGCACTTTTTGAGGAAACTGCCAATAAATCAGATGATGTAAGTACACCTTGACTATGTGGCTGTATGATTTTATTGTTTTGAAGTACCACAAACTTAAGGTACATGTTGATTCCAGAGCACATTCCATGCCCTTTCTAGTAGTGATACGAGCCATAGGCATTCTAGTTGTAACTGAATATTCCAGTGAAGAAGTGAGTACTAGATGTCTTAAGATATTCTGGGCCACACATGTCTTAGATATTCTGAGCCACACGAGGGAATTAAAAATCAGCTCCATGCAGTTTAGGTCTGACTTGTTACTGCCAGGAAAATTTATCACCCTAGTCTACTCCTCTGCTGCAAGAATACTTCTGATAGGAACTGCTTTGAAGCTTTTACTTGTCTTCAAAGAAATGTGATCAGGCAGAAGCTTTTACGTTGCCTGATATTTCTTATTCTGAGATGATAAAATGATCCTGTCTCAAGGTGTAAGCACACAGACACACACACACACACACACACACACACACACACACAGATATATAACACACACACATAAATGTGATCAAGTAGAAGCTTTTACCTTTGCTTGATATTTCTTATCCTGAGATGATAAAATGACCCTGTCTGGGGGGGAATCCATCCAGTCAAATGTGTCATCATCTCTTCCAGGCAACACAATGCGCATATGGAATTTTTGATGAGCAATCAACATAACTTACAAATCTTATGTATGTTGTTTTTACTTTAAGTTAGATGGTGGAAGCATCAGATGGTGCATGTGGAAGCGGAAAGGAAGAATTACGTGCGTCTGAGTCAGAAAGTGTTGGTGGGGTGCTTTATTTCTCTGTCTTTCTCTAGGCCACTATAGTTACTCTGCTTATAATTATTCATCCTAATGTGTTTAAAATGAATTCAGGGGCTAATGATGAGTACACTGCTGTTAAAGATGGTGATCTTGGTGAATCACATAAAGACGATGATATGAATACCAAAAGTAACGATGAATCAGAAACTCTTTCTGATATTGATGACCAAGAGGTGATTAATGAGTTCTATGTTTTCTCTGTTGGCTATTTCTTTGCATTAATGGCTTGTGCCATTAGTCACATGCTAATCTGCTTTCAGAGCTGTGATTGGCTGTTCATAATTATTTTTGGCTACAATATATATTTTCGCTATATGCAAACAATTGCTAGAGAAGTCATAATGTGTAATTCATTCTCTGCAAATGCGAAGCATCAAATATTTTCAAAATTGTGTATGTGAAACAGAGTATTACTGAAGTAGGAAGGTGGATTATGCCTAGGGGATCTGTTATCTGAATATGATGGCTAGATGATTGCGGTGCTTTGTTTTGGACCCAATATTTTATTTTGCATAGGGCATTCAGCATTAATCATGGACTTCATTAGAAAGGATAGTGTTATAGTCTTATAGATATGATAAAAGTCATTCATCTGCCTGGTTGAAACTTTTGGGTGAAGTGGTTTATGACATAGTATTAGAGCCTATCCTTGACTTGATGTTAGGTGAATCACAAATGTTTAATGTTGCAAACTTCATGCTCCAATTTTCCAGTCCTAGGCGTGAGTGTGCATTCAGTCTAACATCAGATAGGTATATTGCTAGAGTACCCTTTATAATGAATTTGGGAAGTCCTCCCCACGTAGCTAGCTTTTGAGGTTAAGCTATGCCCAAATTCAACCTCATTTCTTAAAAGGTATTTTAATGATTTCGATTTCAGGGAAGTTGAAACAAAGTGAAGGAAAATAAGGGAGAGATAAACAAAGAGAGAGAAGGACAAGTGTCGATCCGAGTGGTGGAGTGTTTAGAAACTAAAGATAACTTTGTTTATGTTGAATGAATTGTTGTTAGTACATCAGGTTATTTTCTATGGACAATGAACCTGGTTCTCTACGACAGGTTCTTCATAACAAGGTAAGCTGGTTTTATAGTAGGCAAGGTGTCAGGTACGACTACAACATGACATTTCACAGCTATTTACAATTGTAAGCCCAACTAGCAGTAACTGTTCCAACGGTCAAATGCAGTATCTGATGCTTACAGGAAAGTAGCATAGTTCTCTAATCCTATGACTTAGTATAATGTATTAACTCTGCTATAGTCGGCTTTAGTTGACTTAGAAATAGTTGATCCCCTGGAGTTGTTGATAAGTTCAATGAATTCTGAGGTGTACAACGCCGTGGTCAGCAGAACTGACACTTGATCTGAGGCTGTAATATGAGAACAGTCTGTTTTGGAGTTAAAAACATCTCGAACAAAGAGTAAGTCAAGTTCAATATGTTTGGTTCTGGCATGGAGAGGCGGATTGTGAGATAATGAAGCTGTGCTTAGGTTGTCACAGAGGAGGTAAGGTGTAGCTACTGAAACATTCAATTCTGGGAGAAGATATCAAATCCTTGGTTGGGGACGCAAAACCTGTGAGATATTTGGATATGGATAGATGCCCTCAACCATTAACCAGCTTGTGAATGAGAACCTTGAGATAAGAATATGCAACCCTCAAACAACTTGTGATCGAGATCCTTGGGATAAAGAAACTAGGATTCTTACCATCAACCCTCAATCTAGAACTTGAGGCTTAGAAACTTGGGATAAAGAAACTAGGATTCTTTCCCTCAACTCCCAACCAACCTGTGACCAAACCTTAAGATAAAGAAATTTAGAACTCTTGACCTTTTGTTTATAGTGAAACCAGAATCAAGAATATCAAAGGTTGAACGCCACAATGAAATTATCCATTTATAAGTTCGGCATGTTCAATAAAGAGCAAGAGAAAACTCTCCCACATTTTATTATTTCTCAAAAATACTTATACTTTTTTGGTTAAAACCTAAATTATTTTGATAATGGGAGAAGAGTTACAAAAACTCTTCTATTGCTCAGATAATGAAGGTATTTATAGCATTCTTAAAAGTACAAAAGGACCTAACAATTAAAAAATAAAGATAATGCTAAGAGTTGCTCAATCCTAGAAGATAACAATATGATGATAGTTTATGATTGATGAGGGTTACAGGTATAGTGTGTACGTGCACAAAGAGTGATCATTAACTGAAGGTTCTTTACACCTGGTGTAAGGTTGTGACCCTAGAGCAGGAGATGAATCTCCTGTATCTTGAGTGATAATCGCCTCTGGAATTTCCAATCACGGTTGCCGTCTTGATGATGATAAGTGGACAGAGAGGAATGAGTTGATTTAGAAGGACAAATTTGATTAAGGCACTCTTAATGCTGGATAGGAAGTCAAAGTAAGGCATAGATAAGACCTGAGAGACTGCCTGTTTTAGGCTTTAAAGTGCCTTATGTTGATGGCTTATTAATGATTTATCTTCATGTTCAAACAGTGGATGTTGCTGCATGTAAATCTCCCCATCAACATATCCTATAGAGTTGTTTGTGTGGTTAGAAAATATGAGAAAGTGTGAGAAAGAGGACAAATGAGGGTTCAGAGAAGAGAGAGTCCTTAGCCTGAAAATATAGGATTTTATTTATCTGAAAATTATGACAGTGTTACAAGGCAGACATAGTTATAATGGGTGCGTACCATGCGTTTGTTTCAGCTTATTTGCTAAAATAATTACTTTTTTTTGGTTGAGATAATTAGTTTTGTATATTTGCAATTTTTTTAAAAAAATGATTAGAGTATTATAAAAATCAGTTTTCAGCTTTTTTAGAGAAGCTATACAGACTAGTTTCTCAGAAAAATCTGTTTTTAGCTTTTTGAGCTCTATATCAAAAATCAATTTTTTTAATAACTTTTTTTAAATATTGAAACAAAACACCCAATGTCTGATTTATAAAGCTAATAGTCTTTTTAGAGGATTTTGCCTCCGATATGTTGAGAGATTGGAAGTTTCACTTCATTAGTCTTCTCTTATTAATGAGGATCTCGTCATCCTATTTTCTGTAACTGTCTTTTCTTCTTCTCGATGAAATTCTTCTTTTACCCAAAAAAAAGTAATGTCTGATTCCAATAACCTAACAGCTGTAACCTAGGTCCTAGGCTGTAGGACCTAGCTATTAGTGTAGCTATCTAACTGACTAATAACCTGCCCAACTAACTATGACAGTCACCTAAGGGTTCTGAATGAACACCTCAACAGTTCTATCAAACTACTGCTGCTGCAGACTAGCTACTTCACATAAAATACTACTGGCCCAGTAATATAAGGCCCAAGTAATACAATTACCATGGCAAGGTTTTTGAACTATTATATACTACACAGAAGGGAAAAAGGAAGAGGAGATTTTGCTGAACAGGGTGGAAGCAGCAACGTGATGATGGGATATTGGGAAGTTGATGTGTGCACTACACGTATCACGACAGCAAATGCTGCACGTGGGGGCATGTAATGGTCCTATTGCCTAATTGAATTACAGAATCTATTGGAAGCAGCAATGTGATGATGGGATATTGGGAAGGTGGTGTGTGTACTACACGTATCACGACAGGAAATGCTGCACATGGAGGCATGTAGTGGTCCTTTTGTCTAATCGAATTACAGAATCTATCAGGCCTGTTCTCAAGGAATATCAGCAATTTTTATTTTCTAGAATATTTCACATATTGATTATAGATTGAGATTTTTATTCTTGTAGTTTGATGTGAATTCCTGGGATAATTTTTCTTCTTCTAGTTGTAACTTTAATAATTTCCCATATTGATGTTGCTTCTGAATGTATCATGTTATTGACCAGTTTAGTATGCCAATTATTCACCCTCCTAAAATGCTGTGTGCTGCCTAGGTTGATGGCTACCTTCACAATGAGGAAGAAAAACATTACAAGAAGATTATATGGGAAAATATGAACAGAGAGTATCTTGAGGTACTGAAACCTTCGTTCTATTTATTTTTTTTTCTAATTTAATATTGCTGGATAAAGTTCTCTAGTAGTTTTTCATCTTTCTGTCATGTTTTAAACTCTGAAGTGGATGCTTGTTGGGTATACTTGCCCCTGGTTAATTTTTCAGAGTTGCCAGATTGGTTTATGTGGAAGATTATCATTTACTGGATTTTTCTCAACCGCTAGCTTTTTACTTTTTTCCTTCAGGAACAGGCAGCCAAGGAAGCAGCTAAAGCTTTTGAGGCGAATTCCGAAAACTGTTCTGAGGATTTGCTAGCAGCAAGAGCAGCTGTGGCAAAATCTAGAAAGGTAACTTTTCGGTCATTTTTTATTTGTTCTTGTTTGGTTCTGTGTGTGTGTATATTGATGCTGATGTAAGCATTAAAGCAAGGTCCTCTAAAATTGTCAAATAATATGATTTTCCAAAAAAAAATAAAATATTTACTATGATAAAATAGATACTCACTAAAATTGTCATTCATAAAAAAGATATTTACTATTGTATATTTTACTTATCAATACAAATTTAGTGGAATTTTATATGCATGCTCATGCTAGTGTGGTACATGGTATAAGACAAAGCACTCTGTTAATTATAGAACAAGAAATTCATTAAGAAAGATGAGAATTACAATGATAGTCAGGACAAGATGTTTTCCGTCGGAATAACGACCACAAATTACGGAGAACCAGTAAAATAATATTCGAGAATATCAGTGGACAATGCTTCGTATAATGGAAACAGCCTCACCGCTTATGGGGGTAAGGCTGCGTATATTTACCCTATCAAGGGGGCCAGGTGGCACTGGTTCGTCCTTCATAGCAGCGGACAATGGCAGCCTAACTAATTACCATGTAAATTAGAAGCCATTGGCTATGCACCAAAGAGAAGTCAAGAACCTTATTCTATCCGACATCAAATCTAAAGTCCTTTTGAAAATCTGATTAGTTTCTCCAACCAAATGCATCAAAGAATTGCAAACATTGCATTGTTCAACAGGATCTTGACCTCTCTTATTCGTTCAAACCCTTTAACCCTTATTGAGAGTTTGTGCAAACCTACTCTTCCCCCCACAAACATTGAACAACCTATTCCATAAAGAATTAGCAATTTTGTAAGGTAAAAACAGATGTATACAAGTGCTACTCACATCACAGATACAAGTAAATGTCTGTGTTATGAAAGACAGAGATTGTAGTTTCTTATCTCGAAAGAGGTTGTGCCGCAAATTGAATGTTGTGCCTCAAATTGAATGTTTGCTTGGATGTACAGGTCTGGGTGTGCATTTTAGTAGATTGGTTCTTAGTATTTTTCCTTCATAACACAATTATGCAGCATAATCAAAAGATTTCAGAGCAAATAATTGTTACAATGCACATCTGTAGGAAAGGAAACAGAGACAAGCTCAAGAGGCAAAAAATTCAGGTCCTGCTCAATCTGCTGTCGAGGCCACTAGCCAAATGTTGAGGACAAAGGTAATAATTCAACTACAGATATGCATCTGTATATATTGTGTTTATTAAGCTGATTATGGTGCTTTCAACCTTTTGTTTAAACATGCTTATACTATTGATTGAATTTATCACTTTTCTCTCTTAATTCTTGGTTGCTCTGAATTTTGTAGTTTTGGTAGGCGTAACATAGTTTTAGATAAAAGGTAGGCACAACATAGTTAGACACCTTAAGGAAATTGAATGTGTAGTAATTAATTAGTGCATGATTAGCGTGAATGTGGAACAGTTTGATGTTTTAGATTCAACGTATGGCTTTGTAAAACTTAGAATTGAAGATATGGCTATTATAGCACCGAAGCGAGTTGCATATATTCTAATAATTTGGATAGGTCTTGGGTTTATCAGGGCTAGTTTAACTTGGTGTAAAGCTCATAATTTCCATAGAGGTCTTTCCCTCTTGAGATGTGTAGAGAGATTGGAAAACGCTACTTCATTGATAATTTTTTTGTTTACTTTTTGTACAGAGGATCTCTTGTTCTCCCGCCTTTTGTATCGATCTTCTCCCCTTATCAATTCAATTCATCTTTTATTACAATTCATCTTTCATCAGAATATATATACACACACATACACATCTTTTATTACAATTCATCTTTTATCAGCATATATATACATTATACACACACATGTACTTGTGTGTATGTATATATTGTGGATGATGTACATGCATAATTTAGGGTTTTGACAGCTAATATAGGAAGACTAGGAAACTAAGGGAGTGTTTGTTTTATTTAGGACGGAAAGGAAAGGAAAGGAAAGGATTAGGTTGGCCAATTTTAAAACTCTCAAGTACAATTAATTAAGTCTACTTAATCTTTTCCTTTCCCTCCAAAATAAAACTCACAAACACTCTAAGTTGCACAGAGTAGCCTAATCCGTTGCTCATATATTTTGTCCTAAACTTGACTATCCTTAATGAGTCCACAATATATTCTAGAAATATTCTGACCCAATCTAAACATATTCTCCCCATATATACAGAGATACACAGAGTTTAATTGCTATGCAGTAATAGTGTAAAGTCTTTTTTACATTGTCATCCAGTTAAATTATGCCACATAAGCAAAAATGGTTTACTCTTTTACTTTTTCACTCACTACTTAAAAGGTCATGCATATAGAATGATTTGATTGAATGACAGTGTAAAAGTTTTACACTGTCAGTGCATAGTAATGTTGAACTTTTTTTGTGTGTGTGTGTGTAGTAGAATATACAGGAGAATATAAATATACTATCTGAAATAGTTATGATATGACTTCTGATTTGCGCGCACACATTTACTGAACAAGGTTGCATCGATTTGTGTTGTCTAGTTTTCATTTTTTTATAAAAAATATTTGTAGCTGTATTGAACTGCTGATCAACTACGGCAATGAATATGATTTATACTAATTTCTCGTCCTAGGGTCTTCTGAGAATGTTTGTATGTTACTAATGACTAATGATATTTGTTTACGTGTTTCATTTTCAGAGGCTCAGCTCCAAAGTCAATTACGATCGCTTGAAAACAATGTTTGATGAACCTGTAATTCTCTCCTTGAATTGTTCTTAGTTTTCATGGATGGACATTGGGAAACTCTACTCTTTTTATTTTTTGTTTTGTTTTTGGTTGAGTACTCGCTCATACAATATTGTATTATAAATAGGCACCTCAAGAGAATCCCAAGAAAGTACGATTTGAGCTACCAGCGGATAACGACGGCAATTTTCAGTCCAAGTTAGAGGACAAAGTAAATGATGATGTGGTAGGATCGGAGGATGAATTCGGTGGTGGTGATATGGCCGGAGAATATGAAGATACTTTCTACCATGAAAATGCAGACGGGGCATATGGTTATGATGATGATGGTGGTTATGGCTATGATGATTATTGAAAGGGTATTAGCAGTTTCTGCTCTAGCTATTTGTTACGTTTTGGAGTCCATACGCAACAACACGGCTGGCACCAGGGGAACCAAAAATCGGTTAGAAATCTTTGGATGCTGAGTTGCCATCTAATAGGTTTAGCACACTAAACAGTTAACAGTTATAGCTCCTTCCTGCCACATTTGTGGGGTCCACTTCACTGCTCTCAGTTCCTTCCTTTACATTGCCTCTCATCATATATATATATATATATATATATATATATAGTTCTTTTACCAAACTAGTGACTTACCATCTGGTGAAATTTTGATTTTGAATTCCGTCTGTTATTTCTAAGATACTTGGTCCTATTAAGATTTTGTTTTGTCTACCAAAGTTCAAGTCTTAAACGGTTTATATGTCATATAAGATAATGTAACAGTTACATTGTATATATTAAATATAACAATGTAACATTATTAACAATTTAAAAGCTGATAATATTTTTAAAATGTAATCTAGTTTATTTGATAATGTTGAAGATAATGTATCAAAAGAATGTTCACTTGGTAAAGTTTTATTTTTACATTTGTTTTAAAGTATAAAAAATTTATTCTGAGAAATAAATCATTTGCAAACAAATTATATATCCAAGTGTCTGTGACTTTTTATTCTTCCTTTGAAGTGAAGAATATTTTATTCTTATGTAAAGAGCAATTTAACCTCAATTTTATTTTCGTTTTTCTCCCCTAATTTTTTCTTTACGCGCACATCTACTTGCAGTTAATAAGTACCCATATGCAACATTGTTTAAAAATTCATTGGTACCTTTATATTGACTCGTACAGGTTGAAAAAATTACAATTAATTGTTTTATTTTATCTTTTAAGTTTTTAGAAGAGTAATTTTTTTAAAATACATGTGTGTGTATATATATATAATGTATACAGTATATCTCAATAACCATTTTATAATTGTTTGGTACAAGTTGAAAAAATATTTAGAAATATATAATTAATTATTTTTTTAAAATTTTTAGAAGTGTAATTTTAATATATATATATATATATATATATATATATATAATATACAATAGATTTGAGTAATCGTTTCATAATTAATTTATAAATTTTACGTAATTTTTTTATTACTCTTTTAGCCGTTTTTCAGTCTCTGCAAATTGGATTGAATCAAAGTCCATACACTTATATCTTTTAATTAATAAAATAAAATCAAAATAACTATAAATGGTAAAACAAAAAATCATGTAACCTTCACCCACTTAAAATGGAAAAAGAAAAAAACTCTTAGTAATTTGTTCATCCATACTATCCATATTCAATGGTGACAAATAGTCTAGTACATGAAAAACATTGTATCTCTATTGAGGCCCGTTAGTAGTAGTAATAATGATGCTATAATTAAACTTGTTAAAATGTATTTTGATGATCATAATACATATTTTTTTATTATGAACTGAATGTGTTTATGATTTATTTTTGAAAATTTCAAAAAGTATTTTAAAGAATTTTATGTATGAAACAAATAAAATTTTAAAAATACTTAAAAATGACATTTTTTGAGTATTATTTTTTTGAGAATGTGTCTCTTACAAATGTTAAAACATTGTTACTTTTTAACGCTCAATCAAATAATTATATAATAACCAATCTTACCCCCAATTATGGTGCAATATAGGAGATAACTTGTGTCATCCCATAGCGAAATGGCAAGCAATTAATATAATAAAGTGAAAAGAAAATTTGATGTTGAATTAAGATCATGAATAAAGATATGCCTTTAAAATAATTTATTGCTTATTATCTATAAAAAAAATAAAACTTTAAAATAATTATAATTCGAATTAAGTCATATCTAAAGTATGCATCGGTTCAAATTTCTTAGCTCGAGCCCAGTTAAGAAAGTTAATATTAATGAGATGAGATGAAATGAAATTTCGAATTCTTAGTTAAAACATTGGATTTTATTTTATTGTTAAAATATAATATGAACTGAACTTGAATCACACTCCTGAAGCTATTTCGCCATTTCGACTTTTGCAAAACCTCGTATCGGTGCAGCAATGGCGGAAACCTCCGATTCTCCATCAAACTCAGCACCACCCGAAGGAGAAGAAACCCCACCAACAACCCAGACGCCAGAACCCACTCCCGAGTTCGACCCTAAAACGATGCGAACCACAAAACCCGGTTTCAAACGCCTCATCCTCAGCGTCACAGTCCTCATCTCCTTCATCCTAGGTACCCTAACTCTCTCTCTCTCTCTCTCTCTCTCTCTCTCTCTCATATTTGGCTTTTTTTAAAATTTCTTTTTTAATATTTTAATTTTCTTTTGCAGGGTTTCCAATTCTCTGGAAATCAATTGAAATTTACCGTGCCACGCTCCCCTTCGACGGAATCGAATCTCTTTCGACGCAATTGGAGTCCAAACCCTTACACTTCCCGTGCCGATTCCAAGCCGTATTCGTCGGCTTCGCCTTCAGCGCTTCCCGAGACGACGTCGGATCAGCGATTACCCGCAAGATGTCCCGACTGAACCCTAAGGCTTCGCGATGCGGCGATTGCAGTGACGGTCACGTCGTCTCCGTGTCCTTCGATTCGATGGAGAATTCGGAAGCTCAGTGTCTGTGGAAATTGAGGGGCAGTGATGAAGATGTTGATGAGCTGCTGAGGGGTTGTTTGGGGAATGTGGGTGGTGGAGGGAAGGTGTATAGTGTTGTGGTGGTGAATGATGATGGGGACAAGGAAGGAGGGGAGGTAAGGGCTGTTGTGGGGAAGTACCGGCATGCATGGATACTCGGGTGGGTTTCCGAGGAGGAGGCAGTGTCGAGGGCAGCTGAGATCCTTGCTGGGGTGTTTGTGAATGGCGGGAGCGAAGGGAATTCGATTCGCAGCGAGTTTATGCCTGTCGGTGCTGACGGAAGGATTGTTCTTTCCTTCAGTTTGCTCAATGCAGAACCGCGGGATTGGATATATAGTTGGTATGGACTGTGTAATGAAACTCTATTGAAATATTATTGTTCTGATGAGCTTTTGCTTTTCTTTCTATCTGTATTTTATAAATAATATTCTTTTGTTTTGCTATATTGGGAATTTATCTACATGTATAATTTTTTGAGTTGGGCTCACAGAACACACGTAGTAAAGTAGTGCCAGAGTTAGGAATGAAATGTTTGGGTGAAGGGAAGACAATGAGGATTTATATGTTCTTGTTAGATCTTCGTTGAGTTGTGCTTTTGCTTTTGATTTATACATTATCAGCCTAGTTTTCCTTGGAATAGTTTTATTTTGAAATATTTGTGGTGATCTTAATGTAGGAATTTTCGTGAATTTGACGAGACTTTGTTGCAACCGGTGACTGAGGCTTTGCAGCCTATAGCAAACATAACAGTTGAAAGCCAGGTAGAGTCTTGTATAGATGTAATAGTTACCAACTTCATTGTATACTTTGTATTTGAATGGGTATTTGAATGGTTTTAGTGTCCTTCCTAATTGACAGGTTTTATACCACACACCCAAGTCTTCATTTTCTTACTGGGATGATGAGCGCAGAAGTCACATTTTTAGTGCCAAGGATCTTCCTTTCTTTGTATGAGTTCTCTATGGCTTTGACTTATCTTTTGTAATTTACTATTCATTTTGAACAGAATATCACTATTTAGTTCGAACTTGTGAGACTTCTTCCTTATATCAATTGAATGATAGATGATGCAGATGCATCTTTCCACATATAGTACTTGGCTTATTAGCATGATGTCTATCTTATGAAGTGACAATGTTTTGATCATTCAGAAGTTTTCTTTACTTTTGAGTTGTGCATAATCTTTTTTATAGTTGGTTCAGGTTACGTGAGCCCCTTATTATTGTTAATGCAATAAGAGCCATTGTTTTCTTGTCTTTATCATATTTTTTTCAATGTTTCTTGTATCCGAGATGCAATCATAATATATTTTATGATTTGATCGATG
This sequence comes from Nissolia schottii, assembly GCA_003254905.1. NCBI lineage: Eukaryota > Viridiplantae > Streptophyta > Magnoliopsida > Fabales > Fabaceae > Nissolia > Nissolia schottii. The sequence continues at coordinate 292,269 of QANU01044385.1, forward strand.
TTGAACAGGTTAATTCAAATGAGTGGCACTTGGATACTTCAGTTGCAGCGGGTGGGAGATCTAAAGTACTGCAACTTGTGGTGTATATTCTTCAACTCAATCCTAGATTTATTTAAGTCTAAGCTAAAAATTTCTTTATATTTACCTTTTATAGCTTTAGCATTAAAATGGGAAAAGTTGAAATCACTTCTATGTCTCATTCTTTCTAATGATATACCTAATCTCAAGTGTGATTTCAACATGTTGATTATATTCTTAATTCAGACAGAGTTTACATTGCCAGGTATATACCATCTGCGAAGGAATGTCCTCTCCAATTGGAGCTTTCAAATGGAGAGCTCTCCAAGACTAATGGCTTTATATCTCCAGTTATTCATCTCACCTTCAAAATCTCCTTAATTTTTTTGTATTATCATGTCTTATAAAATTGCCTAATTGGTCATCATTATGAGGAACCTATTCTGGAATGTTGCAGATGTGGGGAGGTGTTGTTGTATGGAATCCCCAAAGCTGTATGAAGGATTTGGAAAGTAAGGGTCCAGTCAGACATATGATTTCTCCCCAGGTTTTCCTTTCGCCCATTATTTAATTCGCATTGTTTAATAGTTTGCTAACTGTCATAGGCAAAACTTCTCAATTCTTACCGCATACGTTGAAAGTAAATCACTATTTTGAATCACTTTACTCCATGTGTAACATTGTTTTCAACCTAGATTCTCTTTAAACCAATAGTTGATAGATTTTTATCTCTGGCCATTTCATTTCAGTAATTTTCTAAAAGCATTTTTTCATCTTTTTAAATAAAGAATTTTATGCTAGTTATTTATGGAGGTATAGATATAGTCTCGCTGTTGTAAATTGTAATCAATACTTTTACTGAACATGGAAGCATGTATATTTTGAAACAGGATCTCCAGAAACTTTTTGAAGTTTTAATGGGGCAGTTGCGGCAACTACTTGGTCTTAAGTCTGATAACCTTTATGTTGGTCAATCAGGCACATCCATTCTCCTAGGGAGTGAAAGAGGTTTCACAGAATGGTAAGGGTATCTGTTCCCCTTTAGAGATTATATTATTTGGTATGTTAAACTAATTTTGAAAGCTTGATACTGACTATAATTCTGTGTTTGAGACGATAATGGGAAGACTAAATGAGCAATATATTTCAACTTAATCTCATTTCACAAGTCCCTGCAGTGGACGTATGTCTTCAAGGGGAAACTCTTTCTAAGTTAAATATTTTTGTTACTGATTGTGTAATCTTTAAGCCCTGCTCTGAATGGTCCCTTAGTGGAATATAAAATCCCCATTTTGGACCAAAATATCAGATTGTTCACTTGAGGCCACAAGTCCCTAATTCTAAATGTAGGGCACTTTGTTCACTGAACATGTAAAGTGGACACTTTTGATCCATGGGCACTTCGGTCCCTGAACATGTAAAGTGGACACTTTTGGTCCATGGGCACTTTAGTCCCTGATTGGGCTGACTGGGGGGTGACTAGGGTCATTCAGAAAGTAGAATGGGAGAGACAACAAGGATCAAATTATAGACCACGTGGTCATAGACGATTTGATACATGAACACCACCAAAAAAAAAAAAGTGGCTTTGAAAATGAACCATTAAAAATTCTAGCATTCCTTTCCCAGTCCCACCAAATACACCACAACACTGTTTCCTGCAAACAGCGAAACACAAATGTGGTTTTCATTGTTTCCTTAACAAAATCTTGAAAAGTGGTAACAAAATAAAAACATTGTGGCATTTTTGTAAACAAAAGTGATAATGAGAAATGAAGGCCTTTAGCCTCTTAGGATGATATAAGCAAATCTCTTTATATTTTCTATTATGTCCATGTATATCAAAGGCCTAAGCTTGTAATTTTATTTTATTTATTTTTGTTTTCTTAATAGTTAAACCACTGTGAAATAATTCTCGTGGGCTATTATTGTGTAGGGAGTTGGATGTTTTGTCGCGTAAGCATACATGCTTTAATCTTCTTTCGTGTGCTACAACACTTGGATCTCTTTCTAGATTGGTATGTTTGTCAACAAAGTTGCCTCAACTGAGTCTCTTTGAACATGGTATTGTTTGCTGAAAGCTTGTCAAATTTCAATTGCATGCAGGTTCAATCATTGCCAAGGATGATTATCATGGATGAAATTGGAAAGCAGGTGATTATAATTGCTTGTTGGTGAACATCTCTTGGATACTTTTTTTTTTTTTTTTTTTTTGGGGATAAAAAAACTTCTCTTGGATACTGTTCTTTAACATGGAATATGATGTCCACCATATTCCATTAGCTGATGGGGTCCTCGGTTTAGTGCATGTAGAATAATTCATTTTTTCCCTTTCACATCTAATTGGAAAGATATTATGTTTACGATACTATTTTGGATTTTTTGTTGGAAATAGTATAGCTATATTTTCAGTTGTATTAATAAGGATTCAGTTGATTGTATACATTCATTTCTGCCTTGATATATAAGCTTTCTTTCCTCATTAGCTTTTCAAAGATGCTTTCAAATCCCTTCTCCTGAAATTATGTGTATTTGAGCAGGTGAAGTTTTCTCTGGAGGCTGCAAAATTTGCTCAAAGTAATGCATCTGTTGGAATTTATGATGCTTCTGCTGGTATGTTTTTTTATTTTATTTTTTTGTGCATTATCTCGAGTTTAAAATCTTGTTAGAGGCTTCGGTGAAGATTCCTAGGCAGTTGTCTGTTGCTAAAATATGATCGATGTCTTTTCTTATCAGTGTCATCGAGGCAATCAAGATCTCTGGCAGAGGATGCTTTTTTTCATCCTTCAATGATGTCTATCAGCTATTATTCGTTTGAGCATTGTTTCGCCATCTATTCGGTTTGTCTGTTAACTCTTCATCTCTTCCCTAAATACTAAATGATAATCCGGCTTGTGTGGATTGATGAACTTGACTTTTGCATGATTCAACCATATTGAGTTCATCATCTTTATCATTTGACATTCATAATTAGAGAATGCAGGTTATGAATCTACCTTCCATGAAAACATAATTTGTGTACAATTGGACAAGATATTTGTTATGAAAAAAGAGACAAGTAATAAGGAATTGGAAGTAACCATGGTGCCCATAAAAGATTGTCGTATATGGAAGCTTGAAAGAAAGGTTTATAGCCCATTACTTGTAATTTTCTTTTCTTTGTTGATGTAAACCTAAATTTTGTTTCTTTGTCAACCATACAATATTTTTGTTTCTGTCCCTTCAACTCTGAAATGAGAACAACAAGCAGTTCATGGGAATTGGGCTGAGATGCGCACACAATCTTTAAGCTGCAAGTTGAGGTTTATTGATTGTTATGTCTACTTTCTTTCTATTGTTGCAGCCATTTTTTCTGCCAGTTGCAATGCATGTCCTCCTTGCTGCTTTGCGAGAATGGAAAAGATACAATCAAGAAAATAGGAAGTACTTAGCATGGAAGGCCAAAGCAAAAGTTACATCTTAATCCCCTTGACCAGAGATGACATGATAAAGCTTCTCCAGGTACTTGAGGTCTAATGTGTGATTAAGCACTACAACCCAAGTAAGCCCTCCTTCCCTCCCCCAATAGCTGCTTCTTTGTGAGTTTTATTGAAAAAATGACAATGTTGACACGACCCTTGGGGGACCTATGATGTAATTGGAACAAGACAATGTTGAAGCGGCAGCTCTTGGTTGTAGTACACTTGTATACGAGAAGGGAGAGAGAATTTGAGTTACATGTTTCGGCAGCAGAGATTTTTCTTGCACTATTTCATTGGATGTCTAACACATCTGTATTGTGGGTTTCAATGCTGATGTGTGAGGTATTTAATGGAATAGATTAAGAAAAACCTTAGTCCTAGAGCACCAAAGATTTTTTCTGGAAGAAACACCGTTGACTAGATTTTGTTGAATTGTGCTTGTCATTAGTTGATATGCACATCCATTGTAATTCTTCATTTTCCATACCTATCCTTAGAACCTTGTAGATGGAACAGAAATATAATATGGATGAAGATGGGGAAATATTTTGTCTATTGCAATTTTTCATTCCCTTTTTGGACATAGTAGATCTGAGAGAACGACTTTGTTAACGCGACATCGAGTATGTCACAAGAAGATTGATGTGGATTTGAAAGAAAGTGGATAGTTCCATGGTTATGGAATCACAGTTGATGATGTGAATTGCCGAGCCAAATTATAATATAAATCGTGAGTTGTATCGAATTATTAGATTCGAAGACATAACAAAAATATATTTTATATTGAAATGACATAAACAAAATGACATTCTAGACTAAAAATTCAAATTTATCATCAAAGGCATTTAAGTTCAAAATACGTAGTTATTACCAAAAATAGTTTGAAAATATGGAGAGGGAGATGATGATGCTCAAGTCTCTGATTTGCAGTTGAGTGTGAAGAGAACAAAAGATAAGATGTGAAGAAACAGAGAAGAAGACGACGTGCGTGAACGTGAACAGAGGAGAACGGGGTGTGTGTAAACTGTATCAGTGTATTGTGTTGTTTTTTAATTTTCTACTTGCAGAAACAGTCAAAAGGTCTCATGCTATAATATTTTAGGTAAACTGAAGCATAGAGGTGCAAAACGCATAGTTCTGACCCTAAAATTTTGAGATTTTTAGGGTTTTGCTTGCTCGGTTTGTGCCGGTTTGTATTGGCCTGGTTTACAACCTATGAGATTGTATTACTTATCTGCTTACGTAGCGTTCATCAGAATTGCTAACGACATTAAGTTCACGATTTTGATGTCAAATCAGATGGTTCTTTCACCAACCTAATTTAAATAGATAGTCATGTAAATCGCATGATACTGAATTGTGCAATTTGATAGGACCAGATGGTTTTATCAAATTCTTCAGTGAAAAAAATCACTAGTTTCTGGCAATGTTGCAATCAAATGAACGAAAATTCTTTAGTGTGTATAGTTGGTGCAATGCTAGTAGCCATGGAAGACATCATTATGAGTAATTTGAATAGTGTTTCGATTGTCACAATATAGATTAGTAGCAGAGGATTGAGAGATTCTCAATCATCAAGGAGCCAACATAACCAAAGGAGTTCAGAGGTGGTGTTAACCATAACTTGATATTCAGCCTTAGTGCTGGAGCGGGCAGTCAATGTTTCTTGCTTTGCCATGAGATAAGAGAGTCACCGAGGAAGATGCAATAGCCTGTGGTAGAGTGACGATCAGTGGGATCGCCACCCCAATCAGCATCAGACTAGGCGCGGAGGGTTAACGAAGAGTGGGCAGAGAAGTGGAGCCCGTGAAACCATGTTCCGTTGACATAGCGGAGAATGCGAAGAGCTGCAACATAATGAGTAGATTGTGGAACAGTTATAAATTGACTGACCAAGTGTACTGCATAGGAAATGTCAGGGCGAGTAATAGTTAGGTAAATCAAACTATCGACAAGCTGTCTGTATAAAGTAGGATAATCAAGTGTGTTCCATCCATAGGTGTAAAACAAACATTAGGTTCTAGAGGAGTGGATTATGTGCGACTATCTATGAGACTGGCTCGAGTAATAAGATTAGATGCATACTTCAGCTGGGATAAACAGATATCAGGTCATCTGTAGAGGAAAGAACTTCAAGATCCAGAAAATAAATGAGATGGCCAAGATCCTTCATTTCAAAGCGGCGGCTTAGGGATGCTTTAAGATTAGCAATGCCTGAGATGTCATCTCCAGTAATAATCATGTCATCAACATAAATTAGTAGTAACGCAGAGCCTTGATTTGTTCGACGAATGAAGAGAGTAGAGTCGTGTGAACTGGAAGTGAACCCAAGTTGACTAGCAATAGAATTGAACTTGACAAACCAAGCACAGGGAGCCTGCTTAAGACCATATAAGGCTTTACGGAGAAGACAAACCTTGTTTGGTGGACTAGTGTAGCCTTGAGGAGGTTTCATATAGACTTCTTCTTCTAAGTCACCGTTAAGGAAGGCATTTTTCACATCCATATGACTAAGAATCCACTAGTAGAGCACGTACAGAAGTAAATCCCATAGTCAATGCCATATTATTGAGTAAATCTCTTAGCAACCAAGCGAGCTTTATTTCGTTCAATAGATCCATCAAAGTGAGTCTTGATCTTGTACACCCATTTACATCCCACAAGCATCTTATCATAAGGCTGATCAACCAAGTCCTAAGAGTGAGTGTTTTCTAATGCATGTAACTCTTCTTGCATAGCATATTGTCAAAGAGGATCAGTGGATGCTTCTTTATAGGATTGCGGTTCATGTAAGTGAAGCATGGTAGAAAAATAATGATAATCACGGATATGAAGGTGGATTTCTTACCCTAGTTGGACAATCCAAAGAATCATGAGATTGTGGTGCAGGATTTACGTTAGGGATAAGGTTATCCGGAGAAGTTGAAGCATTAGAAGGGATTGTCAATTCAAGAGAAGAATCTGCATTAAAATTGCTATGAAAAAGGTCAACAAAGGAGTTGGTGAAGAAAGGACTTGTGGTGTTCCCAAAAGATAACATGATGAGAGATACGAATGCGTTGAGAGATGGGATCCCAACAATGATAGCCTTTATGTTTTGTCCAATAGCCAAGAAAGCAACAAAGTCGAGCACGTGGTTCAAGTTTAGTGTATTCATGTTGTTGAAGAAGTACAAAGCATGCACAACCAAAAACTTATAAGGAGTTTTTTAATCAGGAGGAGTATGGTGGAGACGCTCAAAAGGAGAGATATTAGCAAGGGTAGAGGATGGTAGACGATTAATGACATAGACAACAATAAGGGCAGCTTCACCCCAAGCTCACTCAAGACAAGAGGAAGAGATAAGCATAGAACAAACGGAGTCAAGAATGTGACGATGCTTTCGCTCCGCATGTCCACTTTGTTGAGAGGTACTAGGACAAGAAAATTCAGATAGAGTTCCTCGTTCACTAAGAAAGGTCAAAAGCTTTGAGTCACGCGCGGTTAGCCCACATCTGGATCCAAGGATGATGCCTTTGCACCCAGTTAGCAGCCAGCAATGCCTGTGGATTTCCCCTCAGATCAACATTGTGCAAGCGGCCCAGGATATTGCAACTAAGCCCAGAAGGCACCATTTGAACCATCCCAAATTGTCGGAGCATGTGATCAGCAGCATGCCACTCAACAATTTCAAAGCATATTAATGGGCAATCTGGGGTTGACAATATGGCTGCTATATAAACTGCACACAAAAAAACGATTACATTCAAATAGATTGATGGTTATGTTAACAATGCACTTAATAATTACTAAGGATTTAGGGTATTATTCTATACATGGTCTGGGGCCATATCGTCTATTGCTCTTCTACATTCCTTTCCTGTAATGTTGTGAACGTTAGGAATGTACTCATGGTCAGCCCACCTGCAATAAACAAACAAAATTAAGTTAATAAACCAGGTTAAAGTGGTTCTATTAAACCAATGCTAAACAATGATACTGTCAACTAAATAAACAATTACATTGCCGCAAGAGAAAATTGGAAGAGGTTCGGGTCATGTGAGTTTGGTGCTAGGGTTGGAAACCTGTTAAATGCCCATCTTGAAGTAGCACCATGCAACCACTTATTCCCTTGCAGTTGGCGCGCGAAGCGCTGCAAAGTGCTCTCTAAAGCATGGCTAAAATGGCTGAACCCCAGCTATACCTTCCTAGGCCACCCAAATCTCTAAGAATGGCCAAATACTTTGAATGGACCCAGTTTCCATGCTTATCACAGAACAAAAAATTGTCAAACAAACACAGAATATATCCACGCGCATGCCATGTCAATATCTGACCCATGTCGTACTGGTCAATGTCGTCGCGGATATCAGTGCCAAAATTGTTATTCAGTCAGATCGAATTGATAAACGATCTGTTTATATCTTCAGGACCAGGTGTTTTTTCGAGAAGTTCCTGGCATAAGTTTATAAGCCCTGGTCCCAGGAACAGAATCTCTGGGGTGGTTACTGCTTCACCCTCCGACCCAATCCTAAGGATCATGTTCACATCCTCCAACGTGATGGCGCACTCACCATGTGGAAGATGGATCGTCTGGGTCTCCGGCCTCCACCGCTCAACAATGCGAAAATAAGTCATTGGTTCACTCCAATGTGGGCTAACAAGGACGCTTGTAGTAAACTGACATTCTGTAGATACGGATGTATGGGGACGTTCGGTGGCTCAATGACCCGGTGTCTAGTCCGCAGCCGCCGTGCAACCTGTAACAATAATGATTCACATTATATTTTGTATATATTATGATCAGGGAGTTATGGTTAGGGTTAAGGGTTCCAGGTTAGTATTAGGGTTAGGTTTTATGGTTAGGATAAGGTTTACGGTTAGTGTTATGATTTATGGTTAGGATAATAGTTAAGTTTAGGGTTAGGATTGTGGTTATGGCTAGGGTTATGTTTTATGGTTTATTTTAGGGCAAGGGTTAGGTTTAGCTTTGGTTTAGTGTTTATTGTTAGGTTTAGGGGCTTATGGTTAGGTTTATGTTTTAAGGTGATGTTTTGTGGTTGTGGCAAGGGTTATGATTAAGGTTGGGGTTAGGGTTAGGGTAAAGGTAAGGGTTTAGGTTTAGGGAATATGTTAGGGTTAGGGTTAGGGTTAGGGTAAGGATTTGGGTTTAAGGAATATGTAAGGGTAAGGGTACGGGTTATGGTTTGGGTTTAGGGAATATGTTAGGGTTAGGGTAAGGGTTTGGGAAGAGTAAGGGTTATGGTTTGGGTTTAAGGAATATATTAGGGTTAGGGTAAGGGTTTAGGGTTATTATTATTATTGTTGTTGTTGTTATTACTATTAGTTCACATATCATTAATATTATTGNGAGTAGTATATAATAATATTAGTAGTATATAATAATATTCCTCAGTCATTATTAATTTTTTTATTATTTATTCCCATCTTCATAATAATAATAATAATAAAATAATATATATATATATATATTTGTTACATAAATATTATTATTATTATTATTATTATTATTATTATGTGTAGTAATAATTTTAAAAATAAATATCCTATATACCACCACCCAAAAAAAATCCAACTGAATTAAATGTGCTAACAAATTCGTGACATTTGCTACTTACATACTTTTTTACCATTAAATGTTGTACCATAATTTGACCATCCATAATACTGGACATTTTACAACACACACATATATATTTTAAATTTTAATCATTGTTGACCATTGAATTATTCGTATACTACTTTTCTATAATTAAATCTTATATTGTAATTTTTGTCATTAATAATGCTTGCCATTTTATTTATAATATATTTTAAGATAATCTATTTTATTTTGGATTGTATGAAAAAAAAAAACAAACCTTTGAATGATAAATTAAAAAAAATATTAAGCAATTATTTATATTATAATATTAATAGTTTGGGTTATTTTAGTAAAATCATGAGAAAAATATTTTTTTAATCAAAAAAGCGAAAGTTTTACTAACTTAATGTACAAAATGTTACTTTAAACAACCCCAACCCCCATAAATAGCTGTTTTTTTTTAATACAAAACTACTTTTAATTATTTCTTTTTATTTTATACCTAAACATAATATATTATTTTTAATTTGCTTTTTCTAAGAAAAATAGTCTTTGCTATAAATTCTCAAACATGCTTTTAACTCGTTATTTTGAAAGTCTTTTACATGATTAGGTGACTATAATGATAAAAATGGCTCTGTTACTGAGGATTAAATATTAATAATTACTTAATACATTAAATTTAAAATTTAAAAAAGTATCATATCTTATAAATATTCTTATGGTATATGTACATGTTAAAGTCCCTATGCATATCAAGTATTGAGATAAAGTTTACACCAGAGAATATATAAATCATACAAAAGACATATACAAAATTATAATAACTATGTACTAAGTAATTTCTTACTAGGTTAGATAAAAAAATTATATTAATAACAATAATAATAATACTAAGCAACGAATGAAAATGAACATAACAATAATAATAATAAAAGAATGAATGATGATCATAATAATAATAATAATAATAATAATAATAATAATAATAATAATAATAATAATATAAATATAAACCTGATTATTCTGCAGGATATTTTCTAAAATGTGTAACAATGGGTTCATAGTGTCATCTCCCCTTCGCACCATCGTAATGATTTTTTCTTTTAAACTACAGATATAAAATTCAGAGTGTCATAATTACAACCGGTTTGAAATGAAAAAAATTAATAACTTAACTGTAAGAAAAATAAATTTAAACTACAATGAAAAGCAAAAAAAAAAAGTATCTACATAAAGCTCATAAAATTATACCAGCAAAAAATGGAAGAAGTATGTGAAAATTTATAATGGAAGAAAAAAAAGAAAAATGAAATCAAGCAGAAATGGGGGCCAAAAAAAAAAAGGAAGCAAGCAGAATTGGAGGAGGAATTTTTGGAGAAGTGGGGATGAGGAGGAAGGGGAAGGGGGACCGGTACATATACATGAAAAAGTGAAGAGAAATGGAGAAATAGGTGAGGTCCGCGCCTCAGGATGACGCACTGACGCGACGGCAGGTCTAAAATTGCCGGCGTTAGTGGCGATTTCATAGGCTCCCCACTGCGGCACCGCGTGTTCTCCCCCCATTGTTCCCGCAGTCCACCACTATCCCCCACTTCCCCCACTCTAGTGCTGTCCCGTCGCCCTACTGTCCCTCCACTGCCAGTCATAATTTCCCCTCTCTGAAATCGCCTTGCCTGCTGCCGATTCCAGACCTATTTTAATTTTTTTTAATTTTATGAAATTGCCCTGAACATTGGTGATTTCAGAAAAATGCCCCATACTTTCGTAATTTCACAATCTCGCCCATATATTCGGAATGCATTCCATACAAAGCCACATAAATGTCAATACCCCTCAAGAAGTTGGGTTCACTTTAAAAGGAAAAAATTAGATGACAAGTGGAAGGCGATTTGCAAATATTGTAGTAAGAAGTTGGTTGATGAAATGACTTGGGTACCTCACACTTGCATTCTCATGTTTCGAGTTGTTCCATTTATATTGTGAGAGGCACAATGCAATCAAAATTAAAATAGGTACATATGAGAGATATATGGTAGAGAATTTTTATCCGAGGTGGATGACTGAATATGGGGAGAAAATTTTTACCGAAAAAGATATTGGGAATGGGGAGGGTACTATCTGCCCCCGACTTGTCTAATTGCCATCCCTAAGAACAACAATCTTAAAAGCTTCTGTGACATCAATTTTGAGATAGATCGATCTAGATGTTTTAGATGTACGCTTCTTACTATTTCTTCTCTTCACTTTTTTCTTCTTCATTTTTTCTACTCATCCAAAATAAGGGAACAAAATCTTTCCTCACGTCAAATTTAATAGAAACAATTCTCCCCTTAAAATTCAAACTGATAAATTATTGAAAAATACTCCGTGAACAAATGAAAATGTGTTTACACTTTATTACTCGTAGATGTTATGGTGTGTTGTGAGAAAAATGATCCCGTGTAAACATACGAACTTTCAACTAGCAAAATTGTAAATTATTTTATTGTGCCCAATGCGTAACAGAATGTTATTATGTTGAGACAGAAAAGATGATAGGGAAACCCACGTCAATAATATACGTAGAAAATGAAAGGTAATAAGTACTAACAATTTCAGTGTGAAAACTCCAATTGAAATGACTTCAAAGGTTTGGTGAGTTTGAGACGCTACACTGACGGGCCTAATTCGCAGGTTCACACGACCTTTGACTAGAAAACCACTCACAAATGAAAGTGACACCAATAACAATAAAACACTAGAAACAAAAAAGAGCGAAGAATGTTTGGACAACGTAACTAAGCTGAAACTGAATGATTGAACACTGATTGTTATTCTTAGTCAAGGTCACAATGTGATTCAGTTGTCATTATGCTCAAGATTTTTCGTGTTCACATCCTGTGTAGTACGTGGAATTGAAAAACTAAGTTCAATTAGATCAAGGTGGATTTCCATGTACTGCAAAGTATTTATTCTTTCATATTAAATTTATTCATTCTTAATTAATTTTAAAATTAACCTTATTAAATTTTTTCATTATTTTATAATTTAATATGATGTATTGATGTGACATATGATTTAAAGTGATAACTTGTGAAAAAGCATAATCTCAAATTGCTCTTTAATTTTAAAATCTCTTACAAGTTGATTATGTAAATGATTTGATTAGTAAAAAAATTTGTCAAAAATCAAGTATAGAACATGAAAAGAATAATACCCACAAGACACTGGGAAAACATCTTATATTAATTTGTGAACTTTCGTGGAGCCCTCTACATTCTATATATGTAACATTATTGATGTCTATTGTGTACGAAAATTCTACATAAAATGCTAAAGAAATCTCCGCTTAAATCTTTTGACATGATTTGAAAGACTTCTCCTAACAAATACTAAATGTCCAGAATCACGAAGAGGGAACCACGACCATCACAACCAAACTCTTTACAACTAAACCCTTCAAGCTTTGTGTTTACCTTTCAAGTTTTTAATTTCCATTTTCATTAAGTTTTCAAGTCTTAGATATCTTAGTTCCTTATCCAACCTCAATAATTAATGTATTGATGGGATTCCTTTTTTTTTTTTTCTTTCTTTGTAATGGTATTTTGACTCTACTATTAGTGAAATCGATTAATCCAGTTCAAAGTATTGTGACTACTCCTCTTGACACATGTTTTTTTTTTTTTTTTTTTTTCTGAGTCCCAAACACAAGACCCTTTAAAAAGGGATGAACTAACCTACCACTTGACCAACATTATCTTTGAAGCTTGTCTTGGAATTATACATTAAGTTTCAATGGGATTTAGTTGATTGCAGTCAATTTGCTTTTGTTCTTGCTTTACTTATTGTAAGTAATGCATTTATCATTAAGTAGTTTGGAACCCATAGTTAAAAAGCAGATTTTCTTTTCAATATAAATCATTTGATTCTTAAAATTTAGAATTGTTATCCTAAATTTTTATTTTTTCATGATAAGTAAAAGATGACATTTTGGGGTCATACAGGAGCTAAGGGCAGCGACCCTAAAATCGAAGGGCTTTTGAACATAAGGTTTGTGAGGCCTAATATTATTTTGGATTTAGAAAATTCTAAGCATATTGCCAAAATCATGATAGGTGAGGCTTTCGACAACTTGGGAGAGGAAGATGATAGTTAGTTCTGATATGAAAATTCAATATGTGACACGTGGCATGATGACACAAAGGTTGATGCCAGTTACATTTTCATCCAAGGATCTAAGCCAAGACACATGACACAAGGACGCTAATGCTCATGATAATTATTTCAATCAAGGGTTCTCGGTGTGACAAGTGGCATGATGACTTGAAGGTTGGTGACAATTACTTGCCATCCAATGGTCCTAAATGTGACACATGGCATGACGTTGTGGAGCTTTGTGACCGTTATTCCCTAGATCTAAGGGTTGGTAGGATTGTAAAGCTCGTGACAGTTACCAAGTGGCTAATTGAAGATATGTGAATAAGTGAAGCTGCACATTTTGAAGGTTTCGAGTCAAGAAGCATAAATTGGCGGCCAGAATTCAAATACAAGTTTATGACGACGAAGGCGTCAAAAAGCGGTTACGTATCCGTCATATAAATAAGAAGTCTTAGACTTTCATTTCTTTAAGTTTTAGGATTCACACACTTGCATACACTCTGACACACTTGCCCATGCCTCCAATGACACTTCAAAGCAAGAGAAAAACCAAGTACACATTTTGAACTTCACATTTTCCTTTTCTCATTTTTAGAGTAGACTAGTTTAAACACCTTCCCCCACCCTTTTTCTCAGGATTTCTTCACAATTCTGTTACTCTGATCCTATTTGTAAGGCCTAATTTATGCACTTAAGTTTTTATACACAAGCGTTTGTGCTCATAAATTTGGAACCATAACTTAAACAAATTAAACAAAAACCATAAAACACAATGCTTAATTGTCAAGTTTCTAATAATTTCTCTTCTACTCCTCACTCTAGAATTGGAACTTGAACAAATAATTAAGTAACAAGCAAAAGCCAAACATTGACATTTACAAGAAAATCTATCAAGTTAATCTTAATATTACTTTGTGATTCAAGTTTCTATACAATTGCTTTTGCACACACCACTTTGGAACTGAAACTTGGAATGAAAATAACCAAGTTACAAAAGTCAGAAATTGACAACTCTAATGCAATATGGCGAGTACATAGCGATAAGAAAATGGATAATACATAATTCTCGTGCACTTTGAATACGTTTCTGAGACTCCACAAGAGGAACCGTTTCAGTTATTCGAATTGAGATCCTGAAACAAGGTAGACTTGTCGATTATTTGTTGTGGACAGTAAAACCAAAAACCACTGAAAACAAGAGACTTGATAAGCTAACCAATTTCAGGATTTGACACACTCGCAAACCATATACACTAATTCGCTAGACATAACGCAACAAAGCCAACATACTACAGTTTCCTAATTCCCTTCATCCTATGAGATGATTGGTTCGCAGATTTTTTTTTCATTTTCGGGAATATTATTCTCAAAAAAACTTTTTCAAGAATGCATTTTGAAAGTTTTTATGTTGCAAATTAAATTATTGGAACATTCTTGAGAATCTAATATACTTTTCTAAAAATACCCTAGACAAAATAATATATTTTAGCGATGGATCATTGTCAGTGGTGGCCCATTTTGTCACTGGCCAACGGTGGTCCATCATCAACCTACAGTGGTTGGCTGACATCGATTGATGGTGGTTGCTCAACTTTTGACAGTGGTCGCCTGGTAGTTGTTATGATTGTCAGGTGAATAAAGTTTGAGGTCAATTTAGTCTTTTTACATTTTAAAACATTCAATTTCTATGAAAATCTAATACCCTCATGTGAAAGGTGAGATTAAAAATGGGAAGAAATGTAGAGCTTTTCATTCTTAAGAATTTAACTTGACTAAAAATTTTATTCCAATATGTGAATTAAACATGGAAATCCTAGATTCTTATGTTCAAATTTTAAAAAATATTGACAAATTCTGCCAACCAAACCTCATCATACTCACCTCGAAGTAAAACAGAAGACATAGTCAAAGGTGGTTTCATGGCCGCATCCGATTTGTGTACAAGAAACGATTGGATTATTTCAAGTGACACTAGTAAGCAAACACAATCATTTCTGCTTTTACTATATATGTATAATTATTATCCACTTTGTCATTGTTTCCCCCTGTCCAAACGCGTCCTCAATCGTTATTAGTCATCAATCATCTAATATTTCTGTATAATCTATAATACCTTAATATGCACACTTTAATAAACAATTTATCATAAACCTTGTATAGAATTTAATAATTGAAAGAATTTAATTTTAATACACTACTAACTCAATCACTTAAATTTATTAGAAATGATTTATTGACGAGGGACGACTTAATTTATATAAAGTAGTCATAGATTTAAAATTAATTGTCGCCCATGTAACAAAAAAGAAACAATAATAACTTTATCGTACATTATTATTTTACGACAAAAAAATATCATTTTATAACAATTACTTAAACATCACACTATAATATTTTAATTAGATGATTCATATAATTTTTGTTAAATGAATAACTACAGCTAATTATGTCCCCCTGTTTTTATATTAACACTCTAATTTAACCACCTACTCCTAAGGAGATATATATGATGTATCCTAAATATGCGTGCAACAACAAATATGCATTCATAATCTACCTACAATTTGTCTATAGAACAATATTATAAAATTATTATGCCCTTATATTTTAGTTGTATATAGAATCATAATAATTCATTGCAATAATAGATTAGATATTTACCTTTCTCCTTACTCGTCAGTGATAAGTGTGACATTAATTCTAGTAAACTTTTGCTTACCCTTGTTTGTAAACTTTTGCTTACCCTTGTAAACTTTTGCTTACCCTTGTTTGTAAAACACTTTATATCGATGAAGCTTTTGACGAATGTAAGATTATTAGCGACGGATTTTAGTTATTTCTTCGAATTATTGATAAATATCACGTTAGTAACACCTTATTAATGTATTACAAAATTTGTCGAAACATTTGCGAGATAGAGTTATCTATCGAAAATTGGCTTTCAAAAGTAGGCCACTTTTAAAACTGTACCGACGGATAAATCCATCGAATTTTCTTTTAAAAGTAAAAAAATATTTAATTTTGATAATCTAACTATTAATTCAAAATATAACATATAATATAACTCAATTTTTTTTAAAAAATTGACTCAATTATAAATACTAGTAGCTTAATAAGATATTTAAATATTTCTTTAGTAAATTTAACAAAATCCCTATCTAGCTAGTTGACGATTCTTGATCATTTGTTGGCAGTGTCTCAGCCTCTCCATATATCTATGCATGTTTTTCTGCCTCAAGGTTATCTATCAGTCTTTCAAGGTGAGTAGTCCTATCTTCAAGGTTTGCTACGTCAATTGGAGGTGGAGGTGCAACAACAGGTGGAGATAGAGTCCTACTTTTGTCCGCCATATCTAAATAATAATAATAATAATAACAACAACAATAATAATAATAATAAACACAAGTTAAAAACCAACCTTCAAATCACAATCACAAATTAGAAACCCTAATCCTCCAAATTAGAAACCCTAAACAGTCATAAGTTAGAAACCCTAACCCCCCAAATCAGAACCTAACCCCTAAATCAAGGTGACACACATCAAAACGTCGTTAATTTCAGTGCGCGATCAAATAATAATTTAAAAATTAAATTAACCCCAAAAATGTAGTACAAGGGCTAACCTAGGTCGTCTCTAAAGAAGCAATTTCCAAGCCAATTATAATTACAATTAAAAGGAGGGTTTTGATTGATGAATATAAATAAAAAGAAACCAAAATGACAGTAAATTAACAATGATAAAAAAAAGCAATATCCTGCATATGACTTTTCTAGATCAATGATTAATTGTCATTGGTTCCTAATTAATTATCCATAAGAGGGGATGTTGTTTATTAGTTGAAATCTCTAACTAATATGCAATTCACTTAAGAGACTACGATCGTCAATCCCCTAGGCATTTATTAATACAGGAATTAAAACTAAGATCTCAGCATTTAAAACCCATATCAATTGTGTCCCAATTGCACAACCTAATTAAATCTAATTAGTTCCCCAAAAAGTTCCCAAATCCTAAATCAATAAATCCTACAATCGTCAAGATCTATCAAACTAGAATTAACCCTAACCAATAACATGCAATCGCTATATTATTAATCACAAGCAGAACAAATCATGAATAAACATTAAGCACAAGACCTCGAATTAATCCTAATCTAAAGTTATCGCATGCGAGATATTAAGAAACTACTCCTCCATGGGTGGAGAATAAAAACTCATAATAAATAAAAATAATAAGAGAGTAGAAAATAATGGAGAATTAAAATAAAAAAAACTTGAAAACAATAACGGACGGAATTCGCAAATGGTTGGGAGCTTGCGTTGTCAATGTGAACGCTCCAACAATCCTTGAATAACTAAGCACTACTAACATAAACCCAAAGTGCATAAAATAAAAGGAAAAGTGCAGAAAATAAAAGTGGATGTTGAGTATGAAGTTGTGTCCAAGTTCTTGAGAGAGGATATCTATCTGTAGAGGATTGACCTAAAGTGGGAGTAAATCTCGCACTTTCAGCACAACGGTCAGTAAAATCGCGATAATTTCGGTTGCAGATATCGGATTGAGGTGATTAAAATCTCCAATTAAAGCTAAGAGATAGATCTACAACTTTGTAGTTGAGATCAAATCGAGATTCAATCTACATCCTGGTGCAAAATCCGTGGCAAAGTCAGCGTTAAAAATACTCAGCAAATCTTTGACCAAATCTTTTTGAATTTGAATTAAATCTTGCATTTATTGGTCTCAATCTTCTCTTTAGGTCTCTTCTTTAAAATTTATATCTTATCAAATCTCCTTCAAATTTTCAATGATCCTCTTGACAATTTATTTTCTGCAATTAAAATAGAAAACTAAAAAAGAACAAAAGAAATCTACACATTAAATTCTAAGATAAAGTAGTGCTTAAAATTGCATTTTTCTCAATTTCTCACAAAAGAGGATAATGTGCAAAACATATTAATTAAGCTTTAAAATTACACATTTTTAGTATACAATGTTCAATTATAGAATATTAAAATAGGGTACAAACTCCACCTATCAATTACCCCACACTTGAACAATTGCATGTCCTCATGCAAGGAACTAAGAACAAAAGCAAACTAAAAACAAAAAACAAATAAAGAAAAATCTTTTTGGTGCGGCGACCCTATTTACATCCCCCTACAAAGCCACGAAACTCAGGGAGACACTTAAGCCGACTCACTAATTACCAGACAACTGTGCAAAATACGTGACAATCCAAAAATAAAAGTACATTTAGACAAGAGATGATATCACTGTGCATTACAACTAATTTTCTTGGCATATCAATCATAAGCAAAGAATAAGTCAAGGCATGTTAAAATCATTTGGGCCTCACAGGTTAGTGTGTGTCACTCGTCACTCAAAGTGTATAGGTTCATCCAATGCCCTCTCAAACACTACACTAGAGTCGCCTCCATATGCTTGACTTTCTTCTAAGCATCACGGATCACCAAATATATATGACATGCATCAAGAGGGCTTTTTAAGGTTGTAATGAGGTCAAGGTTAAGGTGGGATATCATATGGCTAGTGAGCTAAAGCCTGAGACTTAGTAGAATTCATGGCATATGTGCTTAACCAACGATGCAAGGACCTTGATCTCCACTAGCTTCTCTTGTTCTCCAATTAGCCTGATGACAAATTCCCAAACACTTTTATTCACTTTTTTTTCATTTTTTTAATACTTTTTCACACTTCTTGAAAATCTTGCTACCACTTACCCATTAGCTCAGGAGAGAATTTCTGTCGGTGCACCTAATTGGTTTTTTTTTTTTTTTGCAGATTAGTTACCTCAATTTTTTTTCATGGGCACTTTTATAGATTTTCCAACGAATAGGAGTAAATGCGGTTGCTCTCCCCCTACTTTGAATGTTACATGTCCTCATGTAACCCCACACTTGTTGCTTAGCACATATAAACAAATGTACCACAATTCTCCTAAGCCCTAAAGCCAGGTGTATCATGGTTTTTCTTAGTTTATCAGCTTGTATTGTGCTAATTATTCAATAAAAGGCTACAAGGCTCAAAGGGACTAACAAGAGTCAAATATTCAAGGTATGCTCATATGGATATGTAAGCTAAATACACAAGGAATGCCTCAATCATATCACATGTCATATACAAAGGTAAAAGTGCAATGTAGAGAATCAGACAAGTTCTAGACTTGAATACTAGTGCGTGTACACATAACAAAGAAAGGAATGACATGTAGTGTTGCCATCCGATAAACGGCTCAAAAGCTTACCAGGTAATATCATCCAATTAATTAAAACATGCTAGGATTTATAAAATGCTCCATCAAACATAATGCCATCAATAATCAAACACAACATTGCACATTGCACAAATCAATCATCAATTAGTCTAAATTATCCCTTATTCATGAATTTCCACAATTATTTCACAGTTAAAACTATTATCTTAAACAAATAAAACTTTCCCACCCCACACTTAAATAAGTGTACTGGCCTCGGTGCACAAAACAGGGCAAGAAAAAAAAAAAGAAGAAGTAAAACAAATAAATAAGAGAAAAGGAAAGAAAAACTCACAAACGATGGGTTGTCTCCCACTCAGCACTTTTGTTTAATGTCCTTAAGTTGGACGGATGACGGCCGTCTCATGGAGGATCATGTGTCGCTCTGTCACCTTCTTCCAGCCTACAATATTGTCGTGAGCACGAACATTTTTGTCTACGAAGCTCGAGTGGGGAGGAGAAGAGTTAACAATAGAGTCTCCCCACCCTATCTTGCCCGCTCCAGGATCTCTCTTCAATCCAGTAGTCGATGAGAATAATGAGTTGTACGCTACCCAAGTGGTTATGTGCACTTGACATACCTTACGTTTCTTTTTTTGATCAATCTCGGTATCAAAAATACTGAATAGAGCCCGCTCGCCCCCAAACTCCATGGAGAGCGTACCAAGATGGACATCAATTTTTGTGCGAGATGTCTTGAGGAAAGGTCTCCCCAAGATTAGCGGAGTGTGGTCCCATTTTTCTTCATTTTCCATCAGGAGGACATAAAAGTCAGTTGAAATATTAATCCTTGCACTCGCACTAACACATCCTCAACATCCCCGCAGGTCTAACCGTGCGTCGATCGACCAATTGAATAACAAGTTGAGTAGGTAGCAAGGGGCCCAGCCTAATGGAGTTATAAACGGAGAGGGGCATGACGTTTATGGCAGCACCTAGATCAACCAAGGCATTTTCAAAAGTGGTTGTCCCTATCTCGCAATTGATGGCGAACACCCCTGGATCAAAGCATTTCTCAGGCATTAATTGGGTTATCGTAGAGACATTCCAGAGATAATACACCTGTTCACACTTTGCCATCAAAACTTATATCAAAATTGAACCCTAATTAACAACAATGCTCCACAACAATAATTTCATCTAGAACTTTAGGACAATACAGTGAAAATAAACAAAGCATGAGTAAAAAAAAATGAAGATGTCAATACTTAATAGCGAGTAGTGACAAGCCGCAACAAGAGCTCGAGGTGTAGTGAGGTGAGACATAACACAAAGGTGAGGTAGGAGGACGATGGCGAAGCGAAGGGGTTGGAGGTAAGGCACAATGCAAAGGTGAGGCGAGAGGATGACGACAAGGCATGGTAGTGGTGAATCAGTAGAGAGAGAGAGTGTGTGCGTGTGTGTAAAGAAAGAGAGTGGGGCGCAATGAAGGAAAGAAGAAATGAGGGAGCTATGTCTTCATAATCTAATGGTACCGACGAATTTTGCATCCAAATCCACGGTTACCAAATTTTAATGAAACGTCACATTTCAAGAACACAATAATTTGTTCCCAATGCGAAATTTCAAAAACTGGTGGATTTTGTGGTCAAAATCCGTCAGTAATACAAGAAATAAAAAAAATTTAAATTCCTGGCGAAAAATACCCATCGATATGTGGATGAATAAGATAACTAACAGTTCTTCACCCAGGTTTTCGTCAAATTTGGCCATTCAAAGCCGTCAGAACTTGCAATGGAAAGTATTTGCCGGTATAGGATAATTAATTTTCTTGTAGTGCGGATTTATTTTTAATTAGAGATGTTTCCTAGGATTTATAATCAGTAACCAATAACGACTTCGACTAATTGCTTCAAGATTTCACTTTAGAGAATTATAGCAAATTTCTCTTTCGAGTTTTAAAATTAAGAGTAGCGAGACAAAATTTTATCGTTTTAACACAAGTTTGAGTCGATACAACACAATCTTGACCAACAATCTGCATGATTACAAATTAAAGTCTAAAAGGTGGGCAATGGTAATTGACTTCAATTATTGGATTAAAATTGATATAAGTAGCTAGATAGGAAGGTTTGATCAAACGGGGGAGCCATTGCTTAGTCGTTATCCTCATACTCCGTATTTATCTAGCTCATTCTTTCTTATAATACAATAAAAAGAAAGTGAAATGAAACAAAGCAAAACAAAAGGAAGCAAGAAAAAAAAAGTTGGAATGACTCTAAGTCCTCAATACTCTTGAGCTTTAGCATAACTTTTGAGCGTGAGAGTGTTTACAATGACAATTTTCCACCCCTAAATCTATTCGCTTTTCTTATTGCATGTTTGTCAAGTGTTTTTATCGGTTATTTTCCTCTAAAATAATCTTTCCAAACTGCTCCTTTTGGTTCCAAATTTGTATAACCTCCTCTTTGTGCACAAATTGGAATGAAACTTTGATCTAAGACTTCCGCTTAAGAACTTGTCGACATATGAGTATAGCGTTGTTCGACCTTTACCTTATTTTAGCTTTAGTAGGAAACCTTGACTCTTCACTTGACCCAATCTTTGCTACCGTCGACAGTGCCCACCTTATAATTCACCATTTCCACATTATTCCTCCATTTGATATTTGATCATTTGGGTCCAATGACTCTTCACTTGTCGATACTATGTTCTCCAACTCATCGTTTGTCGATGGCTTACTATAACAAGAGGTTATTTATATGCTAAGTGTGTAAAATATGTCTATTGTCAACCAATCATATAACATTGTAGGTTGAACTTTAAGATTAAAGGTCCGTTTTGGTTCCTAATAAAAAAAAAAAGTTCTCGTTAATCTGTTATTTTTAAACTTGAGTTGAATTGGTCTCTTTGTGCTTAGTAACACTTTTTAAATGTAATTAAATGCATTTTTAAATGTAATTTCTTTTACAATCTTGATGTTAGAGTGTAATTAAATACATAAATGACATTATTGTCACTTTTTCTATTTCCTTACCCTTCTAAACAAACTCATATCTTATACGATGTGTCAATCGGACTCATCACTCTTTTCTTCTTTATATTGTGCTTATGCCACTTTAAATAGTACAAAAATCGTTTCCCCCAAAGGAAAAACGTGATTCCCAGGTCCTAAATATCAGTTACATGATGCTTGATACGTACGTAGAAATAGGATTTGAGTCCACACGATCTTTGATTAGATCACTCTTTCTTGACTACACTCACTAACGAAAAGGACACCAAATATAAAACACCAAAAGAAGACATAGGGCACTTTCTTATTTGTTAAATTATTGGACTATAAACTCAAACAAAATAAGATGACACCACCACCTATTGATTTCAATCGCAAGTGGTAGTCAAATCACATATCGTGTTCCCACCCGACGTTATACATTGGAGTGGTGTTGTATGAATTTATTTAATGTATAATATTGTATTGATTTATTATTTAATTATTATTGAATGAAATTTTAATAGTTCTCATATTTTAATAAAATGATTTAATGATAAATAAGGTGTGAATTGATAATGTTTTTCTTAATAAAAGAGTATCAATATCATTTATATATATATATATATATATATTACGTTAAATGACCAGCTTTTGCTCTTTCATGGGGCAGTCTATACAGTGAAGATACTTTGAAGTGCTTTCTAGGAAGATTCGCTGCAAAGCCATCGAGTGCGTTACATATGGAAAATCCAAGTAATAAATAATTAGAATTTCATAGTTTTTTCAAACATTAATATGTCATTATTTTTGTTTGACTCGATGATTATGGACATGATATATTTAAAGGCTATAGAAGAAAACTGATGGTGTTCACATGCCACATATGGAACTTCTATATCATGTGAAAATCAGCTGAATAAAATATAGAGTTTAATCATAATGTATTGTCATTAAATTTAATTATGTATTGACACATAAAAAAATGGTTTTACATTTATTATTTTAAAAGTTTCACAAGCAATATTTTATAATTTAATAATAGTATTAATTTTTTTTACATAGTACATAACAATTAAATTCTAAAATATATTATAAAGTATTGGATATTTTTTTGGTTTTGAAAATAAAGTTCAATTTCTATATATATAATATTAATATAAAAATTTATATTAATATTAAATAATGTTCTATTGTATATGAATTAAGTTTTGCTATAATGTTGCCATAATTTACAATTTTTACTCAATCATTCAATTATTTAGCGCTACAATAATAAAAGTGTTTGATTATTACCATAATTATGCAAAAAGTTACACACACGTGCGTATTATTCGATGACCATATAAAATTATTTGTATTAATAGAGTATCAATATTAGCTTTTATGTTATTTATTGAATTTATATGATCATTACTATCTTAGTTTAATTCATTACATAAAATATCAATATAAAGTTAAATATATTCCGTAACTATAATTAAATATATTCCGTAACTATAAAGAGCGTCAAAATTATTAATAACAATGACTAAATTTTGAAGAATAATTTTCCATCAACTTTTCTTTTTGAAGAATAATTTAATTAGAATACTCTTTCTATCTAGTTATGGTTATATTAAATGTTTTGAACATTTTTCCTTTAACAATGCCTTGGGCTCGATTTTATAAGTAGAGAAAACTATCATTAGATGAGATTCACATGTCATTTTAGCTTAAATTTAATTAGTTGATGCTCAATGAATTTCAAAAATTTATAATTTAGACAAAATTAAGTTACAATTCTATATATATATATATATGTTATTTGTATAATTTTAACCAATCTCCAACTTTTTTTTCAGAAAAAAATTAAATAATCACTACTATTTCTCCGCATATTCAAATAAGCCCTCCTTAAAAATTATTTTTAGTGTGTGAACCCCACAAATAATAGTAGATATTAATTTATTGTGCAAAGAAGATTAGTGTGATGGTGTAGCTTTCTAATTTTATTTTCTTAAATTCGTTAGAAATAATCACTTATGCTATATTATTGTAGATTCAAATTATAAACATAAAAATTCAAACAAATGTGATCGTCAATGATTTTACGTTTATAATAAGATCTCCATGATTTTTATTGACAGATATGGATAAGTTAAATTTTATTATAATTATTATTGAAATATAAAACCAACAAAGAGTTGTAACTTAATTTGCGGTTAGCAGAATTGAAGTCCCGATTCATTGTGACGTGTCATTATATATTCATTCGCGTCGAACTTCCCGTAGCAGGAATTATATATTCACCAGAATTTCATTTTTATGGAAAAAAATAATTCCGTAGTCAACTTTCAGATAAAATATATAACCAAGTTGTATTCTCTTATATGTTACTTACACTTCAACATAATTGAAATTCAATAACAATTTTTTTTTATAAAAATGTTTCTAATTGAAATTCAATAGCATTTTTTTTAATAAAAATGTTACTAAATTATGAAAAAGTGTTGTTATGAATTACTTATTGTACATTCATATCCTATTTGGTATCTAAATTTGTGGTTGGTGAAACTATGCATAATTATTGGACTTGTGCTGTGGCTGCCGTTGGCGTTGTCTTTTATACGGAGTATGTCTTCAGTCTTAAGTCTGAGTTGATTTTTGTTTGCTTTGTTAGAGGATAACATTACTCATGGTCTCCTTTGTTGGTTTTGTTGTGACCTTTGTTCTTAGATCATGGTGCCTTAATAGTGTAGCTTGAAAATTCTGTTTTTTTTTTTAAAAAAAAAATTTAATCCTATTAAATTTTTTCTTGGTAGGTGGTTTTAATGAGCCTGGACCTATATGAATAATAGAATATTATTAAGTTTTGGTGGCTTTATTTACTCGCTTACTCTTTTAAATTTGAGTCTTAATTATTGGAATTAATCAGAATTTTATTTTACATTAAATATTTTATTACTAAAGAATTTTCTATCAAAATGTTGCCAAACATTTGACCACATTTTGCTATATTTTGCTATACTATGTACTGTCAACATTTATTATACATGTATAACATTTATCATACTTTTCGCAACAGTTTTGGTACATGTACTTTCGGTAACATTTTATAAGGTGTTAGTAATTTATTAATGTTGATAGTGCTAATAGAGTTTCATTTCATGCAAAGACGTTGATTAAATTTTATCACTTAAGGAAATACATGATAATTAGACTCATTACAGTTGATTAAATTTTATCACTTAAGTAAATACATGATAATTAGACTCGTTACTTTAAAAATGTTTTTTTAGTTATGTATATAGAAAATTTTGATTAACTCACTATTTTTTTTTATTAACTTTGATTAAATTACTATTGTATAAAACTTAACTTGATATAGTTCAATCCACTTGACGCGTGTACACGTCTTTTTATCTATAATTATAATGTGTACAAAATCTACAATTCTCCAAGAAAATATACAAGGAAGAAAAAAAAATAACATTTCTCACTTTCCTCCTCCCTATCCCTTCCAAATAAAAAAAGAAATGAAATGTTATATGAAGGAAGAATCTGACTTGGCGGTAGTAAAAAAAAGTCAAATAATCAAACCATAACTTACTAATCTCTCTAATTAAACTTGTAATTTTTCTCCCCCAATTATTAATCAAAAATGCTATTTGTATGCATTAAATATAGCCACTTAATAACCACTTGAGAGAGAAATAAATATTACAAAACAAATAAACAAACATTACGCAATAGAGAAACACACGTTGTCATTGAATATTTCTGTGTACTTGTGCACGCGTTATTTTAATGTTATTACAAAACAGAAAAACATGCATTGTCATTGAGCATTTATATATGCCCGTGCATGCATTATTTAATATAATCTGTTTTCTTTGTTTAACAATAATTGTATTTTTATTATCTAGTGTTTGTTTTTCTATAATGTTGGTTTATTTGGTGAATGTTGTTAAATGACTACTTTTTTATGTGTAGAAATAGTAGGATTGATTATTAATCCTTAATTATACCAGTGTGTTGATTAATACCCAGTGAAATCTCCGCTGTCCAAACGCGTCACAGTGAGGAATGTTCACAACATTCCCATATTCTCAGCATAGAATCCACCACCACCACCATATATATATATGTGTGTGTGTGTTTGTGGCCAACACAACACATCAACATTCTCACCCCACAAACCCCTTCCATTCCCCAAAACCAGTCAACAGTCAACACACACAATTCACCCCATAAAAACAAAATAGCAAAGTTGTGAAAACAAAGAAAGGAAACATAGAAAGAAAGAAAGGAAGAAAAAAACAAAGCAATTTTTGGAAAGTAATCTATATTATTCTTGTTCAAAGAATTCAGCATCATCATCGTCCAGAAGAAAACCTATAACCGCCATGGCTGTGATAATCATGGCAAGGCGACACAGGGCAATAGCAAGGTTAAAGGCGGGAACCCTCGGTATCCTTGCCTTCGACGCATGCAAGACCATGTGTCGCCTTGTCTCCCTCTACAACGCACTCTCCGACAAGTCGATCAACCTCCTCTGCCAGGAGGTGATCAGGTCGAAGGGGGTGACGTACCTCAACTCTCCGCAGGAGTGCTTCCTCCTCGGCCTCGCCGCCATGGAGCGCCTCGAGGACCTCGACGAGGCCGCCGCCACGGTCTCCCGCCTCGGGCGCAGGTGCTGGGACGTCTCCCTCTCCCGCTTCGACCTCGTCTACGGCGACCTCAAGCTCGGCGTCATCGACCTCCGGAAGCTCGACTACGGCACCCGCGGCGCCAACAAGGTCGTGGACAAGATGGGGAGGCTCGTCGCCGCGACCGAGAGGCTCCACGCGGCGTTGGAATCCCTGGCGGAGCTGGAGGCCGCGGAGAAGAAGATGCAGCGGTGGAAAAGCGCGGCGAACAACGGCGGGAATAGCAAGACCCCCAAACCGAACCTCGATTACTTCTACGAGAAGATGGCGAATCAAAGAAAACAGGTTCAACATTACAAAGAGGTGTCGCTGTGGGCGCAGACGTTCGACAAAACGGTGGGGATGATGGCGAGGGTGGTGTGCATCGTGTACGCGCGAATATGCTCCGTTTTCGGGGCCTACTTCGCTGGGTCCCACAGCAACAGAAACGACAAACGCAGCAGCAGCAGTGGCGTGTATTGCCTGATCGAGCACAGGGAATTGTACAAGACGAACTGCAGTCTCTCAGATCAGTATGAGGAGTCTGTTCGAAAGCGCGGGAACAAGTCGGGCCCACTCCCCAGAGCGGCCAAGTTGTGCGATATCAAATTCTACAGCGGTCCGATTGAGCCTTACGGCGCTTGCAATGAAATCCGGAGAGGGATCAGTTGTTGTGATGTCAGGAGTGGTAAGGTTTTGGCGTTGGCGCCGCCGTCCACGGTGGGCGGGGCGGGGCTCGCGGTGAGGTACGCCAACGTGATATTGTTTGCGGAGAGGTGCTTGCACTCGCCGGCCACGGTGGGGGAGGAGGCGCGTGAGGTGCTGTACGAGATGTTGCCGGAGAGGGTGAGGGCGAAGGTGAGGGGGAAGCTGAGGGGGCGGAGGAGGCTGAAGGGAGGGCGGCAGGAGGAGCTGGCGGTGGGGTGGAGGGAGGCGGTGGAGGGGCTGATGGAGTGGCTGTCCCCGGTGGCGCATGACACTGTGCAGTGGCACGCGGAGAGGCACATGGAGAAGAAGAGGTTCGAGGAGAGGTCCACGGTGATGCTGCTGCAGACGCTGCATTACTCCGACTTGGAGAAGGCGGAGGCGGCCATCGTGGAGGTGCTGGTTGGGTTGAGTTGTATATACTGGTATGAGAAGCCATAGAGTTTTGGTCTACTGTATGTTTATTAATTAATTATATTAGGTGCATTCATTCTAGGCATTAGATTGAGTTTGACAAAAGTTACATTAGTAGTTTATATCAAGAGAACGAATAAAAAAAAATGGTTATCTCTGGAGAAATCAGATGGTACATGAAGTTATTTATGAACAAGACATTGTTTGCATTGTTGTGATCACTGGCGGAAGTTATGGCCTTCGCAATTTTGGCACTTCAGAATTGAGTTTTTAATTTGATTTACTTTGTGTGATTTTTAGGGCTGTTTAACAAATGAAACATTATTTGTACTCATTTACGTGAGACATTGTGTTAATAGTATATGTTTTTAAGTAATTTAGTTGAAGTATTAGATTATTTAAAACTCTACTTTGGAATGAGATGAGGCTGAGATATGCTCTGCTTGATGTATGCATTGATTTGAACTTTGATTTAAAATTGATTTGTTAGATTATCTGCTTTAAAGCACGTTGAGATCTTCGTCCATTTAGCCTTCATATGTGGAAGTTAAGTCAAAATTCGTAACCTCCCTATCATTTGTGACTTTAATGATGATCATGGCGGGTTAAAGATTCTCTAACTTTTTTGGCCACCGGCTCTATGGAGATTGGGCCAAGTCTCAGGTGCTTTGCTTCACTTATGTTGACCAAAGTCTCTTGGGTTGAGCTCCTTCAGCCTATTACATATCGGATTTATTGTAACAATATATAAACTGAATTTGCATAACATTACTCTTTACAAATTCGTCCAACTGAAGAGTTGCATATAGTTCAAAAGATATCTATATGAAGTGCTTTTGTTCGGTTAAATTATGTAGATGAAAGTTAGATATAGTTGTGGTAGTCATGATAGTTTGATATTGTTAGGATTTCAGTTTTGTTCTCTGTGTATATATACTCTGACTATATTTCACTAAATGAAATCAATTTTGCAATTTTCGAAATCCAATTGTGATAGAATGGTTGAAAAGTAAAGTACAATATTACTATTAAGAATTATGATCGATGACATTAGTATGCGTCCTATATACATGGCCCTTTTAATTATGAGCTTTTATCAGCATATCATTTGTAATAGTCCGATCCAATAGGTCCAAGTGCAGAGATAGGCCTACTAGGAGGATCTGAGCCCAAGATGGTTCAAACGACGTCGGTTCAAAGAATTAAACGGTTACAACGGGGTGGAACTAGACAAAGTGGTCAAATAGGAAGCTCAGAGGATCCCCTAGAGCTCAGAAGATCCTCTTATACTCTAAACGAATATCTCCCCAAAATCGATCAAGGCAGGAGAACCCTAACCTACTCAATTATAAAAAGAGGGAAGCAAGGTCAGTCTCAGGTATGTTCTAGATCCTAGACCTCAAAACTTCTAAAACCCATTTTGACTTAGGTGTTGGAGTGTCTTGCAGGTCTACCCCCTTGTGCTTCGTAACGAGGAAGGAGCTAATCAGAGTAAAGGAAGTGTTAGAGGCACGGGAGAACGTGACTGTGAAATCTTCAGACGGAACATTGGCCCTAACCATGTGGCCCGGTAAACAAACACCTACCCTACTATGGTTGACACACAAAGTGGGAATCACGCAAATCCCCAGACCAACCGAAATAAGACCATGGGAAATCCCCAACAAAGACAGACCACAAAGGAAATACAAAAAATGATAATGACCTCGAGGAATAGAACCAGAGGTTGGCTGATAAAATGGAACAACTGAACAAAGAGACGAAAGACGAGGACCAACACTCTAGCAAAGACAGCTTCCGATCAAGGCGCCTTCAAAGACCTCCCCATTGATTCCAACCCCTTCGTCGACCACATCATGAAAGTACGTTTCCCTCATATCTTTTAATTCCCACTCACTTTGAAACCATATGATGGTATAAGAGATCCTAACGTACACCTTACTATGTTTTAGTCCATGATATATACTGGTAAACGGTGCCACTGATCCGATGATGTGCCGAACATTGCCCACATTCTTGGTGGACTCTACCCTCTTGTGGTTCTCCACACTAAGGAAAAAGTATGTGAACAATTTTGAGCAACTGAGTGAAATTTCTTAAGTCATTTCTCTTCCTCTAAGGTCTATTAGAAGACATCAGACTCCCTAACATTGGTGCGACAAGGATAGAATGAGTCCCTTAAAGATTATATCCCACGATATAATTCGGTGGAGGTGTAGATACCTGACCTCAATCCATACTCCACCAAATAAAGTAGGGGTTGAGGCTGGGGCCTTTCCTTTATAACCTTACCACCAACCTACCGCTCTATGGCCGAGTTTAGAGAATGGGTTGTGAGGTTCATAGCTATCAAAGAGCTCGAAGAATCAGCTAGAATGGAGAGGGAAAAGGGGATGAAGAAAGCCACTGAGGAGGAAAAGGAACTCAAACAAAAGCAAGAGGGAAAGGATCAAAAGTCTGGCTGACCAAAAACCCCGAGGTGAAGGACAAGCACGAAGAGAGTTCTACAAGCCAATAGGAAAGTATGACGTATACACACCTCTGAACGTCAGTCCCAAGACAATCTTTAGGGAAGTAAATTTCATCAAGTCACTTGCAAGAACAGGAAGGCAACCCATTCCCAACGATGTTGACATGAGCAAGTACTGTAGTTACCACTACACATACAGTCACACTACTGACGACTACAGGACCTTGCAGGATGAGATCGAGAAACATGTTCAGGAGGGAAGACTCCCTCAATACATTCAGAGAAGGGAAGGACCCTTGCACCCTCTTAGAAGAAGGAGAAGTCAAAGCAGGGATCAAGATGGAAGCTCACACCGAACTAGAAGTAGGAGTCATAGCCCGCGAAGAAGGGAAGACCTTCCTTAAAGGGGTAGAGAAGTACCTTAGGAGGAGATCCAAGGAGTAATAAATCATATCTCGAGAGGGTTTACAGTTAGGGGAGAGACGAGTTCAACGCAAAAACACCATCTACTATCGGTGATGGCAATGGAGGTTAGGCCTCCACCTAGAACAAGGAGCCAAGGACCCTTAACATCGTTTAGTGATGACAATTTCCAAGGCATAAACAAAAACCTTCATGAGCCCGTGGTAATAACTGTGGTAGCAGGAACTACATCATCAAAAAGGTGCTAGTGGACCAAGGGAGCTTAGAGAAAACCCTTTTCTTGACCATTTTCAGAAAAATGAAGCTATCTGAGACCGCATTGAAGCCCTGTGACGACAACCTAGCAGGATTCTCAGGTGAGAGAGTTTGAATTCGAGGTGTAATTACACTCAAAACTACTATGGGGTAGGAACCGAGGATCAGAACGGAAAGTATGCAATTCTTGGTCATAGCTACAACAACCTGTACCACATGATCCTTGTAAGACCAAATCTCAATGCCTTCGACGCTATAATGTCCACACCCCACCTAACCGTGAAATTCCTTGTGTCTAACTCTGAGGTTAGAGTTGTACATGTCGACCAAAAAAAAGCCCAGTTTATTACAATGCTCAATTGAAGATGCACATGGGGATCGAGTCACATCAAGGACAGCCCACACAGTTAACAATATAGAGATCAGGAATATTTTTGCCAACCTAGGTGCAAGAAAAGACCCTGAAAGCAGGGTAGGAAACTTTTCCCTGACGACGAGCCAGGAGAGTCACCTTTGAAAGTGGGGTGACCAAGAAGGAAAGCAAGAAGCTAAGGGGTACCAAAAGGGCACCCTACGGGAAACCCATGAATCAAGCCAAGGAGCCCGAGCATGATGGAAGCCCACCAAATACCTAGGTAGCGCGTCTAATCAAGAAATAGGATAGTTAAAAGAAAGGCCCTTAAACCATGCTGGTAGGTGTACTTTTTCCTATTCTTATGATCAATCTAAAACGACCATTGTGGGAGAGGTTTTGATGAGGCATAACTAGTACGGACTAAGCATTGTTGAGTCTCGGTGGGACGTTTTGTACATGAAATTTATTGATAAAACATCTCTTCAAATGATAAGTAGCTTCATCGTTTCGAAGTAAGCACCTGTGACCACGCACAAGTAAATATACCAAGTGACCACACGAAAAGACAAAGCCCTAAACTACTTAGTAAAGTGAAATGAGGTAAATACCTCAGTTTCAAAGAGCTAAAACATTCAAAAAAAGACGAAACCATCACCCACAAATAAAATGACTTACTCCAAAAGGCTAAAAGCAAAGCAGAAGTAAAACACCAAAGGGGTTGGATTCATTAACTTGGGTCCGAGGACCTAGAAAGTTAAAAAAAAAGACAAAGTAATAATAAATAAAAGATAAAAGCTAAGTCTGGGTGGAGGAGTCGGAGAAAACAATATCCACAAGCTCTGACCTTTCCACCACCTTCTCCAGATCTAGCTTATCGTAATCAATGGCTCCAGGGAAGATAACCTTGATTTGAGCAACGTGGTTGTGGAAACAATCCCAATACTTAGCCACTAAGGACAACTTTAAATCATCATATCCTTTAGTAAACTCAAGGATCTGAGTGTTGAGTTGCTCTTGCATACTGGTCACTTCTTGATCTTTGGTTAGAGAATACTCTTTCGTCGCAAACCTAGCTCCCTCAGCGACCTTGAGGGCCCCTTTGGCAACCTGCAGATTCTCTTGAAGGGCCAAGTTTTGCTTGTGAAGACCTCAACTATCAGCGAGAGCTTGAGCCAAAGAAGATTCTGAGTGCTGATCGAATGCCACGACAACCCTAAGCTTGTCATCGAGCTCCTTAATCTTGACCTCTATTGTAGCAGATTTCTCTAAGTCCAGCCCCCGGACTCCATCCTCACAAAAGCGGGAGATGAATTGCAACCCCTTAGAACACTCCCATAGCCGACCTTCTTAAGCTTAGTCAAATCTCCGACTTCATCGAACGCCTCCCCTCCCAAAAGCTAACCCATCAACTCTTTTGCATCTTGATCTCCTCCAAGGAAAGAAGGAGTTGGAACCCTAGTTTTGGATAGGGGGCCTTTGGAAGGGTTACCACCTCCTCTTGCACCTCGTGAGCTTAGGTGGCTAAACGTATTTGATAATCGTGGCTAAACACAAGTGTTGCTAAACAATTGAAGTGTGGCTAAACACATTTGATAACTCTCTAATGGAGGTTATTTCTTAGCCTTTTTTCTAAGTGTTTTTAGTTAGTTTTTAGTATTTTTAGTTTTATTTTATTAGTTTTTAGAGTTAACTTATATAATTACACATTTTGTTTATTTTATTAGACTTTGGTATTTTATTTTTAGTATGTTTTAGTTAATTCAGGTAAATAAATCAAAGAGAACTATTGAAGATTGGAATTTGAAGAAAATATAAGATTTGATAAGATTGAAGATAAGATTTGAAGAAATTGGATCGAATTTGTAGGCAATTAAGAAAGATTTGGACCAAAATAGGCTAAAAAAAATTTAATGCTGGCTTTGTTACTAATTTTGCAGTTTAATGGGGAACAGATTTTGACTTTGCGCCAACTACAAAGTTGTATTTCTATCTCTTAAATTTAATTGGAGACTTGAATCACTTCGATTAAACCGTTGTAGTGAAAGTAGTTATGACGTTTTCTGCTTTAACCATTGCAGTGCAGAGCTTTAAAAAACGTGAAAGGGGACCATTGTTTCTTCTTCTTCTTCTTGTTCGATTATGTTATTCCGATTGCCGTTGTTATTCAATTATAGTTGATTCTTTTTTATGTTTCTATATTGGTCTTTAATATAATTGAGAGATTGGCTATCTTTAATTATTTTGATGTCTTGCATCGAACTTGAGAGAGGGAGTGTAAGAGCGTTTCATGTTATAGAAATCATAAGTTATTTAAAGTTAGAGATATATTTATGCAATCTGTGTGGTCGTGTGTCGAGATTTGTAAACCGTTCAAGCTTTAAATCGGTTAGTTTACACTATGAGATTAGATATTTAATCTAGCAGAAGAGAATCGCTCGGCCTCGAGTGAGGCTTGCAATTATGATAAGAGCCTTGAGTATAATTATTTGGAATATTATTTGAATAGTAACATTGAGATAGCTGAATCTAGAGTGGCTAAATCAATTGCCTTAGAGTCCATGTCCATAGTTTTCTCAATCTTTTTCTTTAGTTTCTATTTTTCTTTTATCAATTGTTTATTTTCTTTTATTGCAAACAAACCAATCCCCCCCATCACTTCAATCAATTCAATTGACGTTATTTGTTAATTAAAAGTCGGTGTAATATATTCTTATGGTTTGACAACCTAAGTTTAATTATTCACTCTTAGTACTTTTATAATCCAATGTACTTACTAAAACATAAACATTTGTAAAGTGTTGCTAAATAATAATCATATTTTAAAAGCGTGACGAAGTACAAGATGCATCACACGCTTTACTTAACGTGCACATTAAATCACTCTTATGATGTGATGAGTACGAGTTCCATTGATCATTAAAAACAAAGGGTTTGATTGCTTATTTTAAACTTATGTTATAACTAACAACCCTAATAACATTTTTATCCCAAAATGCCAACCTACGAAAAGGAAAAACACTTAACCCCTGAATTATAGGGAAGGTGCATTTTCCCCTTGCATTTTATAAATATGTAAATTATGGGTGTTTAGTAGGTGAGTCTGACCTGCCAACCCTACTTGACCCCCTTTGAGTCGAGTTAGGTCGGGTCGGCAGGTCTAAGATTTATATATATATATATATATATATATATATATATTATGTGTGTAT
>QANU01044385.1:327389-369771 GCA_003254905.1 Nissolia schottii
CCCTAAACTTGAATAGACCCAAAGATGATTGGGTCAAGTTAAAACCCGGGTTTGGACCGGGCCCAAAATGGGCCAATGTTATCTTAAACCAAAAAATAAAAAATGACAGCCATTAGAAAATGAAGTTGAAAAAATTGCAAACCATCTATTTCATTTCTCATTTTGCTTCCTGTTTGAATAAGCATCATAGTTCCTAACTAAACACCCATTAATTTCAAACACAACAACAAATTGACATAAAATTTCTAATCTTAGCATTTCCATACAAAATTCCATAGTTTTAGTACACAACACAAACAACAAAAAAATAATGGGTGCACTCATTAAGATGCATAAACTAAGAAAATTATACATACTTCATGTGCTAGGTTTCTACTTTATATACATACCAAAATAGACATATGGTTTAATTACAATAGATTATCTAAAAAATGTTGCACCATAAAATGTACATGGGCCGGGTTTTCCTTTACCTAAACCCCACCCTATATTTTGACTGAGCCAATTTTAAAGACCTAAACCCGGCCCTAGACCCAAATAGACTCAATTATCTTTGGGTCGAATGCTTCAGGCCGGTTCTGGTTAGCGGGTCGGACTGAGTTTTGTACACCCCTACGACCCACTAAAGTTGGGTCGGGTTCAAAAAATGGTCAGATCCGACCGGACCAGACCTATATTCACTCCAAAATTGTAAATCTGTTCTTGACATTGAAAAATGTGCAAATTAGCCTTACCATATTCAAGTTTTACATCCATTCTTAGTAACAGAGCCTCTTCCAAAAGGTCCAGCCCAATCCAAGCCCACACCAAAGGAGCTCATGTAAATCACAAATGTAAATTTGACCAATAAAACAAAAGGATTAAGTGAAATCACGTTGCAAACGCTACAAGGACATATCATCAATTTGTTAAAAGGGTTTTTCCTTGCTATTAGGATTAGAATATTTTCCTTTTTACTCATTGTATGTGTTCCTCCTAAGGATGACAAACAAGTCGAAGTGAGTTGAACCAAGCTATTTTGTGTATAACTCGCTTTTAAACGAGTCAAGTTGAACCGAGTTAATTTTTTAGGCGAGTTAAAAATTCATGTTCACCCCGTTTACTAAAATGTTTGTGAGTTGATGAGCTAGTTTACGAGCCACCACAAAAATTGGAAAAAAATTAGCATTTGGACTAAAACTAAAGTAAATGATGTGATTATTATTTTAGGGCATTATTTTTTATAATTTTAATAAATTATAATTATAGAGATATATAGATACTCATTGCTTTTACATTTCAAACTAAAAGGATGAATACAACACATACTTAAGGGAGCCATTTAAAAATATATGAAGCATGGTCAAAAATTGTGATTCATACACAAATTGGGGACTTTATCACTTGGGAGTTAGGGTAAGAGTTGGGGTTGTTAAGTAGGGTTAGTGATTACAAATAAGATGTGTTGGTTGACCCAAAAAGGATAAAATTAAAAAAAAAAAAAGAGTCAATTTTTCTTTCAACTTGTGAGTCAACCCATCTCATCCTACTTCTCCTCTGCCTAGCTCGCGAATCAAATGAGCTCAACCCGCACGAGTTAAAAATTTTAACTGGCCTTGTGAAAAAAACCAAGTTGCTTGCCCCGTCTTGCCGAGTTGAACCCGTTTTGCCATATGTAGTTCCTGGTCCTCCTACAACTACTACTAGTATTGTGTTGTTGTTGCTCTTGGTTAATTTGGATTGGTTTGAGTCATCAGGGCTTTCTCGAGTTTTCAACTTCTGGACCTATGAACTTGTGACTGGCCCACGAATCCAACCACAACCTTTTTTTTTTCCTTTCTAGATAATTATTATGTGATTATGTCATGAGATATGAGACATAGTTATGTTAAGTGAGGTTGTTATTGTCAATTAACGGTCATGCTTTAGTGGTTTGTTATATTTTTTTGATTTTGTCAATTTTTTTAAAATTTTAATATTTTAAAAATACAATGTAATATTTATAAGTAAATTCAAGAATCGAACCAAGTCAATTATTCTCGGGTTGATTTAGTTTAAATTTGATAAAAAAAAATTTGCAAAAAACCAACCCAAACCAAAATTGATTGGTTCAAACGCATTTTCTTCTCAAAATCAAATCAAATTGACCCAATTTTACTACTAATTGATGGTAATCTCAGTTTACTACAAAAGAAATACTATTATTCAATATCAGCAAACATATATGTATAGTAAACTTTCTCATTAAAAAAAAAAAGACATGTATCATAAAACTTAAATCCCCTTCATTATATAATATTAATTTAGTCTTATTCTTAAATAAATAAAAAACATATAATAGGAAAACGATAGCTATATAAAATAACTTTAAGTTAACTCCGTTATCAAAAGACGGTGAAGAGTTACTTCACTTATTTATTCATGGCAAAGAAAAATATTGTGTACGTCTACATATATATTTGAACCGAAAATTAGATAAACATAAGAAGAAAATTGATACAAACGCTTAAGCCTTAATTTGTGTTGCCAACAATCATTTGACTGATGAATCGGTTGACGTTATTATCAGAAGTACCACCTTCACGTAACGCCTCCCTAGCCAACTCCTTCATCTCGAATGCCCTCTTCTTCATCTCTCCGGCGTCTGGCCCCTCCGTGACTTCCCAAATGCACCTCTCAATCTCTTCCGCGCTGGCAACCCCATCTTCCCCACGCTGGGCTCTCACCCCATTCCGAAACACGCTCTCCACGAGCATGGCGTTTAATGGCTGGTCCGTCCAATGGGGACAGGCGACAACCGGCACGCCGGCAACCATCGTCTCCAGAGTAGAATTCCATCCGCAGTGACTGACAAAGCACGCCACGGCGGGGTGCATCAGCACCCTCTCCTGGGGGCACCATTTAACCACCAAACCCCAGCTCCCTCCGCTGGTTTTGTCCAGAATTAACTGTGACAATTCAGCACAATCTTCCTTGTTGAACCTGTCAGCCGGGTTGAGGACCCACAGGAACGCCTTGTTGCTGTTCTTCAAAGCCACCGCGACGCTCTCGATCTGCCTTCTAGAGAGGATAATAAAGGAGCCAAATGACACGTAGACAACCGAGGAAGGCGGCTTACTGTCAAGCCACTTCATACTGTAACCGTCAGCGTTCCACAAGTCCATGCTAACTGAGTTGGCTCCCTTTCCCCACAACAAAAATGGGGAAACGAGCGGCCCAATGGGATGAATCGGGGTTAGCGAAGCCATGGACTTCACTACCTCCTCCTCAGCCTCGTAAAACGAGGTGCCCAGAACCCATCTCACCTTGCCCAGTGATTGGTACAAACTCACGACAATGCCCCTTAGGTAATTAGGGCAAGAAGAGAGCATGCAAGTAGGAAGGTCCCTAACCTCAAACGATGGCAACCCGGGCAAATTGACCTTCTCATTGGGGTCCCCCAAATCGGGGAACGCGTCAATTTCGTTGAAGTGGCGGTAGTAAATGGAGTACACAGCGGAGGCTTGGATCCAAAGCAGCGCGCAAGGGATGCCATGCTCGGCAGCGACATCTATGGCCCAAGGACAAAAGGGGCTGACAATCACGCAGGAGTAGTCCTCGTCATCAGCTTTAGTGAGGCTGGTGATGAGGTCGGACAGATTCTTTGAGCCTGTTGTTTTAAGAGACTCGCACACTGCCTCGTTGTTGCTACGGTCAAAGTCGACGCTGAGGCCATCGGAGAAGAACTCGAGGCGGATCTTGGAGGTCTGGGAGTTTGGGTTTCTGAGCGTGCGGTGGCGTGCTTCTTCTGTCGTGGCTATGGTAACGTTGACACCCTTTGAGATGAGGCGCTCGGCCAAGTTCAGCATGGGGTTGATGTGCCCTTGGAAGGCTAAGGACACCATGAGAACGTTTACGCTCGTTTCTGCTGCCATCGTTTCTCGGCTCTCGTGAGAGAATCGAGTGTCAAGGTTTTCTCTGAGTTAAAGCCCTCTCACCTTTGAGGACTACTGTTCTTATATTCTTATCATTATTATTTATTTATTTATTATTATTATTATTTATTATTATTATTATTTAATATTAATCATTTTATCAACTCCCATAAAAAATTATTTATTATTATTATTATTATTATTATTATTAATTAATAATAAATATAATAATAATAAATAAAGGAACACAACATTATAAAGGAACACAACTAGGAGACTGAGTGTTACTAACCAAGTGAAGAAACTTTGGAAACATAGAAACATCTGTTATGTTTGATGGGCCTTTTGACATGAACAGGTCTCTTGCCACGAAGCATGTTTGCCGCTAACCTTTTAACAAATCAGACAAAAGAAGTAAGCAAATCAGACAAAAGAAGTAAATTTTGAATTTTTTTTAAACATTTAAGTTTTATTTCACAGTTAAAGATATTTTATTTTCTGTCTTTAACACCATTCTCATATTTCCAATGTGATAAATTGATTTTCTTCCTTATCAGTTTGAATTGATTGAACTACTATATTGCAATTAAAAATACAAAAAGGAAAAGAATACCTCAACTGCCCAACCAAATCATGGCCAATGGACAAAGAATCCTCTTATGATATTAAGTTTTAATACTGATCAAGTTTTCCTACAAAATAGAAGGTAAAGAAATCAGAAGGAAAAAAAAAAATTAAGGTTTAGAAAAAATTACTAAAACTTGGCATACTATATTGCTATTCCAAACTAGAAGTATGAACAACTATTGATAATTTCGTTGTATCCTAGTACAGAAGTAACGATAAGTGGACGGGCTCTCACCATCATATAAAGCAAAATTACTTTTGAATAATAACAATAAAAGCACTCAAAGAAATACCTCCAACTTCTTGGAGCGAGAAAACAAGGGAAAAGAAAAAAGAAGTGTTGAGAAACTTGTAAAAGCTCAAAGTTTGAGACATGCTCAGTATTCCTGGTTTGAAGCTCTGCAAGTAAGGGACAACAGAGATGAAATAAGTCTTAGATATCTCTAGTTACTCTTATTCTGCACAAAGATTTATCCTGCTCTAAATAATCAAAGACAACCAAAGCAATTGAGTGTGACTTTGAATAGAATATGATGATGCTTTATTCACTATATTCTTTAAAATAATAAATACATGTTTCACCATCAATTGGCTGAATGTTGACTCCCAGTTGTTTTCTAATAACAGCTAGGGTACAATTCCCCTCTTCTCGCTCATATTCAACAGGTCTTAACTGATTAATCAAAATGAGAGTCTCATATCTTGTAATTTCATGACTCAAAAAAAAAAAAAAAACAATAGAAAAAAGAAGAGGATTCATTGAAGAAGAGTAAAAGATAACTAGTCCTCTGTGAGGGACAAATAAGATTTGGAAAGCACCCAACCATACAAGCCTCAAAGAGAAGGAAAAACCTGTGGTGAGTTGGGGATGTCATGTTCAATTGTTCATCGCCTTGTTCTTGCAATTGAACTATATATCATAAACTCTGAAACATGCTGGAATAACACTATACAAATAAAACGATAAACTAGAATGCTGAGCTCCTCCTGCAGCTTTTGTAATTTATTTATTCTATTATACAAATTAGCATTGCTTTACCTTTACTAATGGCTCATTGGGATCACTTATTGAGCGTTTCATCGTTTGATTTTGTGGACCGGGCTATAAAGCAGCTACCTAGAGAAATGATCCAGCTAGCGACCAAATTTGGGATTGAAATAGTAGATCATTCTGATATTGTAGTCAATGGTACTCCTGACTATGTGTGCTCATGCTGTGAAGCCAACTTGAAACGTCTTGGTGTTGATTACATTGATCTCTATTACCAGCACAGGGTGGACACATCAGTACCTATAGAGGAAACAGTAAGAGATTTCTTTATCTGATGAACCTATAAAATGACTTAGAGCATAGTGCATATCATCTCCCTTGGTACAATATTATTAGTGAGTTTGTTGTATTATAGGTAGGTGAACTTAAGAAAATGGCGCGCGTGCACGCGCACACACACAAAAGCAATTGAGCAATTGAGCGAGATAAATCATTTTAAAGAAGCAAAAGGTTTCACCTTTTGATACTCCCAAAAAAATTTCCCCTTCTTCTAATGTCCACATAACTTAATTTTAGTCAGTTCTTCGATAGTTTCATCAGAAAACACAAGGGAGTGTATGTGCTTTTAGGCATAGCTCAGTTGATGTAGATATGTCTAAACATTGAAAAGTTTTGTTGTTCCATCACCTGGAACAAACAGAGACAACTACTATATTAGTCATACTAAAGTACAAAGCTGATGGTCTAGCAAGAATAGTCATCATATATAAGCATATCTTTCTAGCCACTTGAGTGAAGTAAAGTTATAACCACTGACATTTCCATTTTTCATAGCATTTGACCAGCACTTTTTCACTAAAAATAACTTCTTAGATTAATGGCCAATTTCATTGGCTATAGCAATGTCTTATTCATCAAAAACCAAGTTTATCAATAAAATGCATTTTTCGTAGGCTACAACCATGGATTTTCAATCTAAAATGATTTTTGGTAAATTACACTTATCATACCCTGCGACC
This sequence comes from Nissolia schottii, assembly GCA_003254905.1. Taxonomy (NCBI): domain Eukaryota; kingdom Viridiplantae; phylum Streptophyta; class Magnoliopsida; order Fabales; family Fabaceae; genus Nissolia; species Nissolia schottii. The sequence continues at coordinate 333,920 of QANU01044385.1, forward strand.
TTCTCTTTTTAACAAAAAGGACCTCTTAGATTAATGGTCATTTTTCATAACCTATAGCCTTGTATTATTCATCAAAATTAAAGTTTATCTTTAATATGTTTATTTGTAGGCTATAGCGGATTTTCAGTCTAAGATGATTTTTGGTAAATTTTAGTTATCATACCCTGAGACCTTCTCTTTCTAACAATAAATGACTTCTTAGATTAATGGTCATTTTCATAGCCTATAGCCATGCATTATTCGTCAAGAATAAAGTTTATCATTAATATGCATTTTTTTGTAGGCTATAGCCTCGGATTTTCACTCAAATATGATTTTTGGTAAATTGCATTTTTTGTTGAATTTGACTTTCGCCATTTCACCGAAAATAACTCCTTACGTTAATGGCCAATTTTCATAGGTCATAACCATGTCTTATTCGTCAAACACAAAGTTTATGTTAAAATACATTTTTCGTAGGCTATGATAGCATTTGATGCACTCTATGACGTTCCATTTTTCACTAAAAATGACTTTTTAGACTAATGGTCATTTTTCATAGGATATAAACATGTGCTATTCATTAAAAACAAAGTGTAATGTTTATATGTATTTTTCGTAAGCTATAACCTTGGATTTTCATTCAACCATTATTTTTGGTAAATTACAATTTTCATATCCTATGACCATATCTATTTTTCACTAAAATTGACTTTTTAGATTAACTGCCAATTTTCATAGGCTATAGCCATGTTTTATTTGTCAAAAACAAAGTTTATCGTTAAAATCCGTTTTTCATATGCTATAGCCTTGAATTTTCACTCCAAAACGACTTTCGGTAAATTGCAATTTCCTCACCCTATGATTATATCTTTTTCACTAAAAATGAAATCTTAGATTAATGACCATTTTTCACAGGCTATAATAGTGTCTAATTCATAAAAAACAAAAGTTATCATTAATATTAATTTTTCGAAAGTTATAGCCTTGGATTTTCATTCAAAAATGATTTTTTGAAAATTACAGTCTTTGTAGCCTACGACTTTCTCTTTTTCACTAAAACTGACTCCTTAGATTAATGATCATTTTCATAGGCTATATCCATGTCTTTTTTCAAGAAAAAAAGTTATCGTTAATATGCATTTTTTGTAGGTTATAGCCTTGGATTTTCTCTCAAAAATTGATTTTGGGTAAATTGCAATTTCCACAGCATTTGACCATCTCTTTTTAACTAAAAATAACTTATTAGGTTAATGGCCAATTTTCATTGGCTATAGCAATGTCTTATTTGTGAAAAACCATGTTTATCATTAAAATGCTTTTTCCGTAGGCTATAGCCTTGAATTTTCAATCTAAAATGATTTTTGGTACACTACAATTATCGTATCCTAAGACCTTATCTTTTTAACAAGAAATAACTTCTCAGATTAATGGCCATTTTTCATAGCTTATAGCCATGTATTATTCATCAAAAATAAAGTTTATCCTTAATATTCATTTTTTTGGTAGGATATAGCCTTGGATTTTCACTGAAATATGATTTTTGGTAAATTGCATTTTCCGTTGCATTTGACTTTCAGCATTTCACTAAAAATAAATTCTTAGATTAATGACCAATTTTCGTAGGCTATACCCATGTCTTATTTGCCAAAACCAAAGTTTATGTTAAAATGTGTTTTTTGAAGGCTATAACCTTGGACTTTCTATCTAAAATAATTTTCGGTAAATAGCAACTATCGTACCCTGAGACCTTCTCTTTTTTCTCTTTTTAGAAAATGACTTATTAGATTAATGGCCATTTTCATAACCTATAGCCATGTATTATTCATCAAAAATAAAGTTTATCGTAAATATAGGCTATAGGATTTGATTTTCAATCAAATATGATTTTAAGTAAATTGCATTTTCTGTTGCATTTGACTTTCACCATTTATCTAAAAATAACTTGTTAATTTAATGGCCAATTTTCATAGGCTCTAGCCATGTCATATTCGTCAAAAATAAAGTTTATGTTAAAATGCGTTTTTCGTAGGCTATAGCCTTGGATTTTCAATCTAAAATGATTTTCGATAAATTGCAATTGGCGCACCCTATGACATTCCATTTTTCACTAAAAATGACTTATTAGAATAATGACCATTTTTTATTGTCTATAGACATGTGTTATTCGTCAAAAACAAAGTTTATCATTTATATGCATTTTTTGTAGGCTATAGCCTTGGATTTTCTCTCAAAAATGAATTTTGGTGAATTAAAATTTTCGTATCCAACAACCTTCTATTTTTCACTAAAATTGACTTCTTAGATTAAATGCCAATTTTCATATGCTACAGCCTTATCTTATTCGTCAAAGACAAAGTTTATTGTTAAAATCCGTTTTTCGTTGGCTGCAGCCTTGGATTTTCACCCCAAAATGACTTTTGGTAAATTGAAATTTCCTTACCCTATGACCTTCTCTTTTTCACTAAAAATGAAATCTTACATTAATGATTATTTTTCGCAGGTTATAATAGTGTCTAATTCATCAAAAACAAAAGTTATCGTTAAAATGCATTTTTCAAAAGCTATAGCCTTGGATTTTCATTCAAAAATGATTTTTTGAAAATTACAATGTTTGTAGCCTATGACTTTCTCTTTTTCACTAAAAACCACTCTGTAGATTAATGATCATTTTCATTGGCTATATCCATGTCTTTTTTTTTCATGAAAAAACAAATTTATCGTTAAAATGCATTTTTCATAGGCAACCTTGGATTTTCTCTCAAAAAATGATTTTTGTTAAGTCGCAATTTCCATAGCATTTGATCATCTCTTTTTAACTAAAAATAACTTCTTAGATTAATGGCCAATTTTCATTGGCTATAGCAATGTCTTAGTCGTCAAAAATCATGTTTATCATTAAAATGCTTTTTTCGTATGTTATAGCCTTGGATTTTCAATCTAAAATGATTTTTGGTAAACTACATTTATCATACCCTGAGATCTTATCTTTTTAACAAGAAATAACCTCTCAGATTAATGGCCATTTTTCATAGCCTATAGCCATGTATTGTTCATCAAAAATAAAGTTTATCCTTAATATGCATTTTTTTGTAGGCTATAGCCTTGGATTTTCACTCAAATATGACTTTTGGTGAATTGCACTTTCCATTGCATTTGACTTTCACCATTTTCACTAATAGTAAATTCTTAGATTAATGGCCAAATTTTAAAGGTTGTACCTATGTCTTATTCGTCACAACCAAAGTTTATGTTAAAATGTGTTTTTTGAAGGCTATAACGTTGGATTTTCAATCTAAAATGATTTTTGATAAATTACAAATATCGTTCCCTAAGACCTTCTCTTTTTAAAAAAAAATTGACTTCTTAGATTAATGGCCATTTTCATAACCTACAGCCATATATTATTCATCAACAATAAAATTTATCATTAATATGCATTTTTTTTGTCGGCTATAGGCTTGGATTTTCACTCAAATATGATTTTAAGTAAATTGCATTTTTCGTTGCATTTGACTTTCACCATTTATCTAAAAATAACTTGTTAGTTTAATGGCCAATTTTCATAGGCTCTAGCCATGTCATATTTGTCAAAAACAAAGTTTATGTTAAAATGCGTTTTTCGTAGGCTATAACCTTGGATTTTCAATCTAAAATGATTTTTGGTAAATTGCAATTGGCGCACCCTATGGCATTCCATTTTTGTATAGTCTATAGACATGTGTTATTCATCAAAAATAAAGTTTATCATTTATATGCACTTTTTGTAGGCCATAGCCTTGGATTTTCTCTCAAAAATGAATTTCGGTGAATTAAAATTTTTGTATCCTATTACCTTCTATTTTTTACTAAAACTGACTTCTTAGATTAAATGCCAATTTTCGTTACAACCTTGTCGCATTCGTCAAAGACAAAGTTTATCGTTAAAATCCATTTTTCGTAGGCTATATATAGCATTGGATTTTCACCCCAAAACAACTTTCGGTAAATTGAAATTTCCTTATCCTATGACCTTCTCTTTTTCAGTAAAAATGAAATTTTAGATTAATGACCATTTTTGACTGGCTATAATAGTGTCTAATTCATCAAAAACAAAAGTTATCGTTAATATGCATTTTTCTAAAGCTATAGCCTTAGATTTTCATTCAAAAATGATTTTTTGAAAAATACAATTTTTGTAGCCTATGACTCTCTTTTTCACTAAAAATGACTCCTTAGATTAATAATCATTTTCATAAGCTATAGCCATGTCTTTTTCCATAAAAAAATATTTATCGTTAATATGCATTTTTTGTAGGCTAGCCTTGGATTTTCTCTCAAAAAATGATTTTCGATAAATCGTAATTTCCATAGAATTTGACCATCACTTTTTAACTTCTTAGTTTAATGGCCAATTTTCATTGGCTATAGCAATGTCTTATTCATCAAAAACCATATTTATCATTAAAATGCTTTTTTTGTAGGCTATAGCCTTAGATATTCAATCTAAAATGATTTTTGGAAAACTACAATTATCGCACCCTAAGACCTTCTATTTTTAACAAGAAATAAGTTCTCAGATTAATGGTCATTTTTATAGCCTATAGCCATGTATTATTCATCAAAAATAAATTTTATCGTAAATATGCATTTTTTTTGTAGGCTATATGCTTGGATTTTCACTCAAATATGATTTTAAGTAAATTGCATTTTCCGTTGCATTTGACTTTCTCCATTTATCTAAAAATAACTTGTTAATTTAATGCCAATTTTCATAGGCTCTAGCCATGTCATATTCGTCAAAAATAAAGTTTACGTTAAAATGTGTTTTTTGAAGGCTATAATGTTGGATTGTCAATCTTAAATGATTTTCGGTAAATTACAAATATCGTGCCCTGAGACCTTCTCTTTTTTTTAAAAAAAAACTGACTTCAGAGATTAATGGTCATTTTCATAACCTATAGCCATGTATTATTCATCAAAAATAAATTTTATCGTTAATATGCATTTTTTTTGTAGGCTATAGCCTTGGATTTTCACTCAAATATGATTTTATGTAAATTGCATTTTCCGTTTTTCACCATTTATCTAAAAATAACTTGTTAATTTATTGGCCAATTTTCATAGGCTCTAGCAATGTCCATGGTTATCAAACTCGCGAGTTTAAGTAAACTCGTGGAGCCTCCGTAAACTCAGATCGTAAACTAGGATCGTAAACTCGTACGAGTTTACCTATTATTAAAAAAATATTTTAAAAAATTATTATGCTACAAAAATATATTTAATAAAACTTGAAATTCATAAATACATTTACCTCCATAACAAATCACAAATAAAGATGAAATATATGAGTTCTATGTTCAATTCATACATAATACATAATACATATGTTTGAATCAGAATTCAGTGATGACTTCGAGGGGCATGCCCTTTGTTTCTAGAACCTTCAAGAACACAAATATCCAGGAGATGACACACACAACATCATAAACACTGAAGATACCAGCCAGTTCCATAGTATTGACTACTGAACATCACAGGAAGCGAGTATGTGACGATGATGTCTCCAATCTATAACACTAAAGCACAAATAGCGATGCAAAGGCCACGCACCCTGGTGGGAAAGATCCCTGAGTAAAGGATGAAATACATACGATGGATTAGCGACGGAGCACGATGGAGGAGCACAACGGAGCATGATGAAGCACAATTGTAGGCGCAACTGTAAATGATAACTCTAAAACACTTAAATGACCTAAATCTAAAAACTGATAGATATGCAAAACAACATCAAACTTGTTTTGTCCTTAAAAAAAAAAAACTTGCCTGTGTGGTAAACTCGTGAACTCGGCAGTAAACTCGCGATTTTATGCGAGTTTACCTGAGTTTGCCCGATTTTACCCAGAAACGAGTTTATATGCAAGTTAGCTCGATTTTGCTACGTAAACTCGTAAACTTGTACAAGTTTACGAGTTAACTCACGATTTTGATAACTATGGATATGTCATTTTCATCAAAAACAAAGTTTATGTTAAAATGCATTTTTCATATTCTATAGCATTAGATTTTCAATTTAAAATGATTTTTGGTAAAAAAAAATCATTTTGTAGGCTATAGCAAAGATGGCTAGTATTAGAAAAATCATTTTTAATCAAAAACAGAAGGCTACAAGCCTTAGAAAGTGCATATTAACTAAAACGGTTTTTGAGGAAAAAAAACACAAGGCTATTGCTTATGAAAAATTTGCATTAATAAAAATGTTTGCTATTAACGAAAAAGATAGGACTAGGAAAGATGACCAATAATCCAAAAAATTCATTTTTAATGGAAAAGATATGGCTAAAAGCTATGAAAAGTGCATATTAATGAAAATCATTTTTGAGGAAAAAAAACACTATAGCCTATGCAAAATTCCCATTAATAAAAAGGTTTGCTTTTACGAAAAAGACAAGGTTATAGTGTATGAAATATGGTCAATAATCCAAAAAAAGTCATTTTCAATGAAAAATAGAATGTTACATGCTATAGAAAGTGCACATTACCGAAAACCAATTTTTGAGAAGAAGAAAAAAACACAAGGCTAGCCTATGACAAATGCCAGGTAATAAAAAGGTTTGCTTTAAATGGAAAAAAAAAATGTTATAGCCTACGAAAAATGCATGTAATAAAAAGGTTTGCTTTTCATGAAAAAACGAAGTTATAGCCTATAAAAGATGGTTAATAATTCAAAAAATCATTTTTAATGAAAAAGATACAAAGTGCATATTACCAAAAAATAATTTTTGAGAAAAAAAATACAAAGTTATATAGCCTATGAAAAATGTCTGTTAATAAAAAATGTTTGCTTTCAACAAAAAAAAAAAAGAAAAAGCTATAGCATGCAAAGGATGGTCAGTAATCCATTTTTTTAATTAGAAACATAAGGCTACAAACTATGGACAATGCATATTACCGAAAATAATTTTTGAGCAAAAACACAAGACTATAACCTATGAAAAATGGTCATTAAAAAAATGTTTGCTTTTCATGAAAAAACAAAGCTATGGCCTACGAAATAATCCACAAAAGTAGTTTTTAATGAAAAAGAGAAGGCTACATGCTATAGAGAGTGCATATTATCGAAAATTGTTTTTGAGGGAAAAACACAAGGCTATAGCCTATGAAAAATGTTTGTTAATAAGCTTTGTTTTTAAGGGGGGGAAACCAACGTTATAGCCTAGGAAAGATCATGGTTAGTATTCAAAAAAATTCATTTTTAATGAAAAAGAGAAGACTATAGATTTTACAAAGTGCATACTACCGAAAACTATTTTGAAGCAAAAACACATGGCTATTGCCTATGAAAAATGTCCATAATAAAAATGTTTTCTTTTAACAAAATAAACAAAGCTGTAGCCTACAAAAGATACCCAATAATTTAAAAAAGTCATTTTAATGAAAAAGAAAAGTATACATGCTATGTAAAGTGCATAATACTGGAAACCATTTACGAGGAGAAAAAACACAAAGCTATAGCCTATAAAAAATTCTCATTAATAAAATGGTTTTCTTTCAATGAAAAAGACAATGCTATATCTTATAAAATGTGACCATTAATCTCAAAATGTTGTTTTTAATGAAAAACATGAAAAGTGAATATTATTGAAAAACATTTTTGTGAAAAAACACAAGGCTATAAGAAAAATGTGTCATTAATAAAAAGGTTTAACTTTTCTTAAAAAAAAAACCAAAGCTACAGCCCATGAAAGATGACCAATAATCCAAAAAAAGTTTTATTTAATGAAAAGAAAAGGCTGCAAGCTATGGAAAGTGCATATTATCGAAAACCATTTTTGAGAAAAAATACAAGCCTATAGCCTATGAAAAATGCATGTTAATAAAATAAAAGGTTTGCTTTTAAAGGAAAAAAAAGTTAGAGCCTACAAAAGATGGTCAGGAATCCAAAATGGTCCTTTTTAATGAAAAACAGAAGGTTACATGCTATGTAAAGCACATATTACCAAAAACCATTTTTGAGCAAAAACACAAGGTAAGCCTATGAAAAAATGTTCATTAATAAAAAGGTTTGTTATTAATGGAAAAAACAAAGTTACAGCCTATGAAAGATGGCCAGTAATCCAAAAATGTCTTTTTTTAATAAAATGAAATAGACAACAAGCTATGGAAAGTACATATTATCCAAGACCATTTATGACAAGAAAAAAAAACAAGGTTATTGTTGATTCAATTTGCAAATAATTAAATTGATGATGACAAACATTGTATGAACATTCTAATGTGTGTTAGTGTTTCAGACTCAAAACTTATTTTTTGACGCAATAAACTTAATCCAAATTAGTTGAAATCAGATGAAGCCCAAGACACGCATATATATAGCCCAATTCGTGTTAATGCAAGAGAAAGAAAAGCGCAAAGACAAAGTGGGTCATTTAAATTGAAAGCAGGGAACGAATTCAACAATAAAGGACGGGGGGCCCAGGAAAGTACGTACAACAAAAGCAAAGAAAGGATGGATGTAGTCCAAAATGTGTGCTGAATATTTGTCAGCATATTTGACTTGACAAGTCAAGACCATGAGGAAAAGGAATGCACGGCTTACAAACATAATTTTATGGCAGCAAAGGAAAGAAATAAAATAAGATGGAAATAAGGCTGTCAGCATTTAAGAAAATGATGGAAGAATATGGAAATATAGAAGCAGCATCATACATCAATATTTGATGAAAAGAAAGAGAACATGACTTGACCAAAACTACATTGGAAATTCAAGCTGCCAAAGAAAACTATATTTTAATAAAGGAAAAATGAGGGAAGCAAGAATCTTGCTACAAAAGAAGGACGTCCATCAGAAAAATTCAAGGAAAAAGGAAGAAAGAGAAATGTACTTATGACAAGCTAAAATTTCTCAAAAGGAAGAAAGAGAAACAAATAAATGATTGACATAGAAATAGCAACAAAAATTGGAAGAGTATAGGCTATCAAGGACAGTCTTCTTTTGAGAAACTTTCCTAGACTAAAAGGCTATGATATAGTCACAAGTAAGGAAAAAAAAGAATAAAACAAAGGAAAGCAAATATTATGGCCAAAAGAAAAGACAAAATCACGTAAAGAGGGGGAGCTAGAAACGTGATTCATGGAAAATAAAGCAAGAAGCATTGCTCACAACGGTCAAAAGAAAGAGATTGAAAGCACATGTGTTAAAAACCCATTTGAATAGGCATCAACAAAAAATGAGCTGATTGAAGACAAATGAAGAAAGAACACAAGTTATGGCAAGGAGAAATCATGGAAGAATGGTAAAAATAAAGGACATGATCTTGAAGCTTCAATATTCAAGGATCAAATATAAATAAGTGATCCTTGATCACTCTGAAGAACAAGACACAAGAGAAAAAGACCATCCGTGATATTCCTGCTCAAGAGCTTCACATACAAACTTCTCCCTTTCTGATTATTTTTGGTTTTATACTCTGATTTGAAATTTTGGGTGTCTTCACTGTTTTGGAAAATATTTGTTATTTGGGAGTTTTTGTTTGGCGAGCAACAGAGAGCTTGAGAGAAAGGGTTTGTTTCAAGTTTCAGTTTTGATTTGTGAGTTCTTGTTTGAAAGGAACTGTTGATTCTTGTACCTGAAAGTTTTGTGAAAGAAAACTAGTTTTGGCGTTTGAAGAACTGGACGTAGATTCCTAATAAGGAATCGAACGAGTAGAAATCTCTGTGTGAGTTTTCTTTTCCCTCTACTATTTATATTTCCTAAACTCTATTTTCGTTTTAAGAAATTGAGTTTTTCAGAAAACAAGGAGATATCTCTTGAAGTTTTAGGAGACAACTTTCAAAGAAAGGTTAATTTTTTCGAAACTAAAAATTATTTGCTTAGATTCAACCCCCGCTTCTCTAAGTCATACAAAACCATCAAGTTATATATAGCCTGTGAAAAATGCTTGTTGATAAAAATGTTTGCTTTTAACCAAAAAAAAAAGTTGTAGCCTACGAAAGATGGTCAGTAACCCAAAGAAGTCCTTTTAAATGAAAAATAGATGGCTACAATATGGAAAGCGCATATTACTGAAAACAATTTTTGAGCATAAACACAAAGAGAGCCTATGAAAAATGCTTGTTAATAAAAATGTTATTAACGAAAAAAAAAAAAAAAAAAAGCAAAGCTATAACTTAGGAAAGATGATCAGTATTGCCAAAAAATTATTTTTAATGAAAAAGAGAATGCTATAGGTTATGGAAAGTGCATGCTACCGAAAACCTATGAAAAATGTCAATTAATAAAAATGTTTGTGTTTAACTAAAAAAAAACAAGTTATAGCCTACAAAAGATTGCCAGTAATCCAAAAAAAAATCATTTTCAATGAAAAAGAGAAGGCTATAGGAAATGGAAAGTGTGAATGACTAAAATCGTTTTTGAGAAGAAAAAAAACGCTATAACCTATAAAAAAAATGCATGTTAATAAAAATATTTGTTTTTAATGAAAAACAAAGATATTGCCTTGGAAAGATGGCAAGTATTCCAAATTTTTTTTAATGAAAAACAGAAAGCAACAAGCGATAGAAATTGCATATTAACAAAAATTATTTTTAAAAAAAACACAAGGCTACAGCATATGAAAATTCTCATTAATAAAAGTGTTTGCTTTTAACCAAAAAAAAAAAAAGACAAGACTATAGTCTATGAATTGTGGTCATTAGTTCAAAAAAGTCATTTATAAAAAAAATAGAAGGCTACATGCTACAGGCTATAGAAAGTGTATATTACCGAAAATTATTTTTGAGAAAAAGAAAAAAAATACAAGGCTATAGCCTATTAAAAATATTCGTTAATAAGAAGATTTGATTTTAGTGAAAATAAAAAAAAAAAAAAAACAAAGTTATAACCTAGGAAAAATGACTAATAAAAAAAAGTAATTTTTAATGAAAAAGAGAATGCATGAAGTGCTTCTAATCTTAATTCATTCAATCATAATAATTCACTAGACATTCTTTCACTCACTGAGATTATTTCTACATTGCATTTGCATCCCTTCATTTCGCTACTTCAACAGAAAGAGTCAATTGTTTTACTCGCACATATACGTAGAGTTAGGTTCGATCTTACTATCAATATGTTGGATCAAACTATTGTCACTAGGCCAAAAGTTATAGTTGGTGGCAGTGGTGTAATTTTATTTTTTTATAGTTTCTCAGTACCACATCTGGCATAATCAGTTGCACCCATTACAGTCATCATGTGCGGGATGTTAAGCTCATCAGATCCTAAATACTCATGATCTTGTTCTGGTATCATTTGTTGAATCAAATGCTTACCACTAGACCAAAAGTTATAGTTGGTGGCAAATGTGCAACTTTATTTCCTCACAATTTCTCAGAACCATATTTGGCATAATAGACTGTACCTAGTACAGACACTATAGACTAAGATGTTAAGTTCATCGAATCCTAAAGATGATATTGGTCAAATTAAACTAACTCCATACAAATAAAGGAAGAACAACAAAAAAAATTAGAAGAGAAAGGCGAGCATGCCCAATCCATTTTAGTTTATTGTATATTGAGTCAAGTAGAAAGTTTTTAAGTGAAGATGAAGCAGAGTTATTGGATTTCAGCTACAAAATGTGAATCTAAATCTGATTTATTCTTTGTAAAAAAAATTTATATTATCAATAAATCCGAAAATGATACATTATTAAAGTAATAAAGTGTACTAACCCAAATTCCATTTACTAGTTTAAAAACTTAATTAAGTCTATATAAAGGGGAAAAAAAGACTTAATTAAGTAATCATATGATATACTAGTGCAAAACCAATTACAATTAATTGTAGTTAGCCCTTATTCCCCACATTCACAAATCACAAGCAAGCAAGCATATAAAAATAAGCCTACACAGTAAGAGGAATGTGAGAGAGATAGAGATTACAGATATTCTATTTTATGATATTAAGTGAGCTCGTGATCAAAGAGAGAACTTGTGCCCACCATGCAAATATACTTAAACCTTAGTTGTCATAACAATTATAAAGAATAAAATCCCAGAGACAACACCAACCTCCAATGCACTGGAATTTCCCTTTCATAATTCTGATTCTTCAAAATAAAGATTTGGTATATTAAATTAAGATCACTAAATAAACAATTTCTTCTTTAACATTCTCATTTAAACATAAGTCTTTGAAAAAAAAATTGCCATCAATTTAATCATAACCTTTTAAAATTTACATCAATTTACAAAATTCATTATTAAAATAAATATAAACAAAATTAGCAAAATTTGATGGCCATAAAAAAATAATGTCAATTTTTTTAAAAAAAATTAAATGATATCAAAATGAAAATGTTATGACCAAATTGATTATTTTCTTGTTGAATTAACGAAGAATCTCTCAACATGAGAATTCTCACTCATGCTCATGAGAATAAATAATATCCCATTCTCTCCCCCTTCTTTCTCTTCACTGACTCACTCTATAGTCCTATTCTACAATCCTCTCCAATTGAACAGAAGAAACGACAGTTTCTAACCATGTGCAACTCTGCAACTTCACCCAAAACTTCACTGATTCCTTCCCTCTGTGTGTATCAGACCTACCCATCTCACAAACCCATAAGAAGACAAAGCCCACCAAAGGCCTTTAAATTTCTCTTACATGGATATAGGTCCTCGTTTCCCTTTATATTAATTATGACTCTCATTTCTTTTCCTTTCCCAATCACATGCGAAATTGAGGAAAACATAGATATAATTATACTTGAAGTTTCGTAAAATTGATGCAAAATTAATTGCACTCCACATTTTTTATTGTGAATTCACCAATGATAGGTTAGAGTTTCTATTTTGATCTTTTATGATTTAGTTTTGAAAAGTTGATAAATGAAATAGCGAAAACATTAAAATATTTTATTTCATAATTTCATTATTTCCTTCATGAAATCTTAGAGTCAGTTTGGTTTCTATTTTTATTTCGTACGTTTCTTAATTTTAAAATTTTGTGAAAAAAAAAAATAGTGAACACAAGCAATGAAAATAGGAAACAAAATTTTATTACTTTTCACTATTTTCTCACATATTTTTGAAAACGCAAATCACAACAAATCAAATCAGAAACCTTACATATCATTGATGATTAGCCATAAAGGAAAAAAAAAATTGGGATGCAGTGCTTTTTCGCACATACTTTGGGAAAGAATGCAATTTGGAGGAACTTCAACAGTTCATCCAAACAAAAATGAATTAAACTTTGATGTATTGTTCATGTATAAAAGATGATGATCTTTGATAGATCGGAAGGATAACATTAGTTAGGATTTAGATTAAGTTTAATTCAAATGTTTAAATTTAAGTATTTAAATTGAAGTATTAGATTATGGTTTCTCTGATCTTGTTGTTTGGATAAGTTATCATTTATAACCGATTTATCTATTTGATAGTCCCTGGTATGATTCACACCTTGAGTTCAATCAGCCTTTATTCAAAACATCTTTATGGTACAAAGCATTTATGGCTAATGCCACACATAGCACCAAATATTTTGGTGTATTCATTAATGGGAAAACTCCAATGCTCATCAGCCTTGGTGGATTGATAGGAGATACTCCAGTGCCTCTCCTAATGGTCCATGCCCTTGGAAGTGCATGTCATGGTAAGAGCTTCAACCACTCGCCTTTGGTTATTACTAGCGAGGCATCTTTCATCTTGTTCAAGCATAGCTCACATGTTGTCTCATTGAAGAGCCCCCACTATATTTGACCACCAACGTCTAGAATTTTTAAAAGCCTTGGTTGCTACTTCAATGCACTTTTCATTTTCGCATCTAGGATTGCAAGACTGTATCTAAAGATCTTGTTAGTAAGATGCATTCTGTTATAGACTAGCCATTAAGGCCTATCCTGGAACCTAAACCCGAAGGTTTGCGAATCAACCCAACCCGAGTTATCACCCCACCAATTATCAGAGAGATTCTCAGCCCGTGATATCCTCCCTCCAGCAAGTGACACTCCATGATCCTTGGAGGCCAACTTAACGGAAAGATCCCCTGGATAGCAGAATTCACGACCACCACTCAAGTATTTAAACCTAAGCAGCACACCAGGTGCGCCTAAAACCCATTTCCCCCCCTTTGATTCCCTTATGACTTCGAACCTTCACTGACTTGAGCGTCGGAGTCCTTGTAGGTACCTGTCTCGGCGACCCCAAACCCACAGAGGAGCTCCACGATCCAAATTGTACCCCTTCGGTACACATTCCAATCAAGATCAACATTTTCACCTTCACTGTGATATGGGTTTTCCATTGACTTTCACTGTTGTCATGATCTAAACATGGCATTTGCAAGGCAACCCTAAGTTTGAAGGGGGTGATAGAGGAAGGATAACATTACTTTGGATTTAGATTAAGTTTAAATTCAAATATTTAAATTAGACTTATCTCTTCATCTATCTGAATAAGTTGTCTTTTATTTATCTATTTAATAGACTCTTTGGCATGACTCACACCTTAAATTCAATCCATTTTTATTCAAAATGTTTTAGGTTCAAATCTTAAATACAACCTTTTCACTTATAGGTAAGGCTGCATATTCTCAGCCACCCTATACTTTTGGTATAAAAGCTGTCTACATTATGATACAATTTATATATTAACACATGATTAAAAATACTTAGCTCTAACAATAATTATCTAAAAGCTTCGTACATATATATATGGTGACATATAATTGATTAATCTAATAAATTAAGAGCATGACGGTGTGTAGAAAATAAATTGGAAAAATACCAAAATATCCCCTTCATATCATTAAAGCAATCTTTTCATTCTCTAGCCTCCAAGGGAATTTTAGATGAAGATTATGTCTTTAATTTCTTCATAATAAATAAGTATATATGAAAGCTAGGTTTGAATGACCTTGCAAGGTACAAAAGCTCATTTAAGTCAAAGGGTGTTCCCATCAAATTCCTATTAAACGTAACAATCAGAATGAACCCAGAATGCTCGCCTTGTGTCCTGCAGCGAATTGTGCATAAAAACTTGACTGCCTAGGGTTAGGGTTTATAGGGGAATTTTGGAGTTCACGCTTCATAAATTCTTTATAATTTTAGGATTTGTCATTAAGTGTGTGTATGTGTATGTACACCTAACTCTCACATATACAGAAGAAGAAACCAAAAGTTTGCGTAGTTAGCGCCTGTGAGTCATGGTGGAATAATATTCTCTTTGTGATTAAAAAATTTCAAAAAGCATAACAATATCATAATAATGAATTTTTTTTATATGGGTTGATTCCGGAGTAGGTGGCAAATTTTGGAGGGATTTAGAAGAGAAGTTGCTAGTAGAAGGAAAGGAAAAGAAAAGAAAATGTTAGTTGTACTCATTTTTGTATGAGATACTATATCAACTTATATTTTATATATTATTAAATGAGATTTTGGGAGCCTCATCAAAAATTCATCTAATAAATAATAAGTGAATCAATATAATTTTTCATAAAAAATGAGTACCCATAAGATAACTAATAGAAAGAGAGAGAAAAAAAAGGTGTGAGGGATTTGTGGGTAAGGGGATACTAACATTGATATATAATATTGTAACTGCACCAGATCTGAGGGTTATGAGAATAATACATAGGAAAAGGGAATCAATGTTGGGATGTATCTGACTTTATATGGCTGTGAAAAGGCTCAATCATGTGTGTTTTTATGGGTTAGTTTAGCTGTCTATCTGATGGAATGTCAGTGAGGTACTGAATGGGAAAAAGAGCTCACGATATCCCATGCAGCTATTACTCACCAGTTCCTTGACCCCTTAAAACAACCCCCCCTACACACACATGCCCTTACAATTCTGAGGTTAAGTTAAATTAGTCAAATTCTTAATAATAGAGTTGCATAGTGCATGAGGTTCTCATATAAACAAATAGCAAAGTACATGATCTCACATAATGAGGTTTACTTATGGGTAAATGTAGGTAGTTCCTTACTCCTTGAAGGAAATTGGTTAAGTTCTTGATAATAAAATCCAGATGTCAATGATTTCTTCAAGATCAGTAACCTTCTGGTCGCAAGTCACAGAGAATCAACCTTACCCTTGCACACTCACCCTTAACCGAATCCTTAGTGTTTAAAAAAAATTTACACACAGTACATTATCTCCTTTATCACATTCTCAAAATGTGATTTCACACCTATACCTATGTTGGACTTAATAATATCGAAGAAAAAATGTGCACTCGAAATTCAGTCTTCAAGTACTGTTTCTCACATGCAGAATAATGAACTAGACTTTCAAGGCCATGTTATGTTTTAATATCTCTTCCAAACTTAAAAGACCTTTTAGCATTAGTTTTGTTCATTAACAAATTGGAAATAAAGGAAACTGAGTTTTATGCATCAAAGAAATTAAGATAAAATGAGAAGCCCTAATTAAACTAATTATAAATGCAAAGAAAATTATAATATATTTGTTCGGATGGAACTAGAATATGTGATGGGAAATTCAAAGTAAAGATACATCCAAATAGATTAAACTTTTATGGGATATATCCTAGTAAAAACCGATGGAGCCCATCAATTACAAAGTCATGTATATTTCTAGTAAGAATAAGTATACAAACATATTTCTATGATTTGCATAGATATTAAAGGCCCTCAGTAGATCCAATATCAAACATGATGAAAAAAAACTTCCTCAATTGTAAGGTATAATTCAAAGAAGAAGTAAACAAACAACAAGAATGAACATAAAGTAATTTATATTCATCAACAACAGTGGTATTTTTGTATTTTACTATATATATATATGCTAATATATACTACTATACCTTGGACCTGTTACCAAGCCTTAACTCCAGATCTAGCTCTTCAATATTGGAGCTAGGGCTCAATTCAAACACCACTGGATGTGGATGCATGTGATTATCATGTCTATGATCAACTGATGAGCTTGACTTTGGTAAAATTGGAATTGATGAAGAATTAGCATCTGTGATTTTCCTCTTCTTCTTACAATTGATGATGATATCTTCCTCTTTAGTACTCTCAAACTGCAAATTTGGTTGGTGAGTTCTGCAAACAACCAAATTCAAGCTCACAGACACATCATCATCATCATCATCAATATTTACCTTTTTACCCCTACACCTAGAATCCAATAATAACCCCTTTGAGACCTTCTCAACATCAGCTTCAGGGTGAAACCTAGAACATAAATTTGGCCATGATTCAGAAGTACTAGTCTTATGGAGAACAGAGGAATTGCAAAGTGGAATCAGGGTTTGATTTGACGAGGGTGATGAAGATGAAGCAAGAACATGATGATCAAGATCAGACGAATTAGGGTTAGAACTCTTGTAAGCCAATCCACAAACAGGAGGACAAGGGTATAATAGGCTATTACTATTATTATAACCCAAAGATGTGAATGGAATATTTTGAACATGAGCCTCAACAACAAGGTCATGATGGTAATTATGAAGAATTTCATTGTTGCTGATGTTGTTGTTGGGGCTTGAGGGGTTCTTTAGCCTTGCTCTATCCCTCCTGTGGACATTCATGTGGCCGCCGAGCGCCTGCGCGGACCGGAACTCCCTTCGGCAAAAGCTGCAGGAGTATGACCTCGGCGGCCATATGCATCCACCAAGGGAGTTACCAGCTGCATCTTCAGCAAAGGCTTGTTCTTCCCATGACGAGTCATCATAGGAAGGGTTAGTTGTTGTTGTTGCTGCTGTTGGGGATGAGGAAGAAGAAGTGAGGTTTGTATTATTAGAGGCCAGATAGAACTTTCTCTTTGTTTGCATCCAACACTGACCCTGTTCCATTGAGACACCAAGATCAAAGGAGATAAAAGGATTTAGAGAAGAGAAGAACAAGGTGGTGGATGTGGATGAAGATATGGTGGAATAGGAAGCTACATGAAGTATATACTATGGTGGAATCATAGGGGGAGAGTTTTTTTTTCGTTTTTTTGGAAAGGTGAAGTAGTGGGTGCTCTATCTTGCTTGTCTTTGGTGTATGGTTAATTAACCTTCCTTTTTTTTCTCTTTTTTAAGTTGGATTGCAAGTTGCAACGAGAAATTATTGTTTTGTCACAGGTTTGACACTTCATGTTTGAACTGCACACACAATAAAAGTGACTTTTATTCTGTCTCAACAAATGTTTTTGGGTCTCACTTAGTAAAACTTATTTTTATTATGCGTGTGCTTAAATATGAGCTGTGATGATCTTGTGACGAAGCAAAAATTTCTCAATTGCAAGAGGTCAATGAGACATGAGAATGAAGGCTAAACCAAGTTCCCTTTTTTCCTGCATTTTGTTTGTGAGGGGAAGCAAGGATTCAAAGAAGCCATATGGTTTTTTGAAAACTACCGGTGTGGGGTCATGAAATGAGTTAGTAGCATAAGATGTGATGTGGGGCTGGGTATACGGTACAGAACATAAGTCAAGAAATCTGACTGAAATCTCTGAGAGATATCCAGCAATGTGTTGCCTTTTATTTTTATATATGAGTATCCTTGGTATCCACCGTGAAAATAAGAGTGTTATGCTATGAGTAATGTTATTTATATATTTATTTTTTTTATAGTCGCCATTAATACCTATAAAAGAGAGAGAGAAAAATGGATAAAATGAATTTCATCTTTTTTACAAGTGCGAGTAGTAGTTATCTAATAAAAAATAATTGTACCAATAACATTACTTAAGAGTTTTAAAGTGGCTTGGTTTATGCACATTTTAAAGTGTCCTTCAATAACAACAATAAATATTAAATAATAATAATAATTACATTATTATTATAATTACTTCAAAATAGAAATTTTCCATTGTGTTCAAATGTTGAAACACTAAATGTGATTTTTTCTTATAAGGCTTCTTGATATTGATTCTATATAAATACTATAAGTTATTCTTCACACCGTTACTTTTCTTCTGGTTTCAATATTATAGATATCCTTATTGATCCTCGCTTTCTCTTACCNTTCCTCAAAAGATTCTATTTGGAAGGTAGCAATTGTATTCCATATGCCGTCTGATCAAAGTAACCAAGAAACTTGGTAGACATGTTCATGAAGACATTAATCAACGAACTCAAAGGTTGGTCATCAGCAAATTGCATTGCCATATTATTAATTAGGAAATAAGTCTTAGTATGCTAGTTTGACTAGTTTCTAATTCGCTTGAAGAAATTTTCATGTGGCCGTACAAAATTAGGTTAAACATGTTTTAAATTACTTATAAAATGACATTTTAATTTTAAGTATGGAAAGAACTATCTATCACTAACTATAAGATATAACTTTTTAAGTATTCAGAGCATATGTAACTTGATATTTTATAATTACACAAAATTTTCTCATCCACTTTCTTGTATTTGATTTGTTATTTTCCACTTATTTTCTCAAGAGAAAAAGGTTGTAGCTCGAGGCTTATATGCTTATTGTTTTATTCCCAATATACAAACAATGACCAAGTCATGCTAAAAGATATCATTATTCATTTTTTTTTATGGCAGCTTCTGGCCATCAAGACGTTTTTAAAATCACATATTAGACTTATTTCTGGAGACTAAAGTTTGAGGGGGGGGGGAAACATTTTATTTTAAAAAGTTTTCAGCTAGAAGTTATGTCAAAACTATTTAAAACATTATTATTATTATTATAGTTATTATAGTTATTAAAACATGTTTTACAGGGCAACCCCCGGGCAGAATTACTAATGTGGTTCATTTTACAGAGAAGACTCAACAACGAAAGATAGGTTACAAAGGTTAAATTTAGTCTAGGGCCAACAGAGATAATTTGCCAAATATCGAAGGAGTCAATTCAACGTCGTCTATTCTTCACATGAATGTATGTATAGTAGCAAACCGCCTCTGGAACACATGCATGCATGCGAGAGTAGAACATTGCAGGTTGCCTGCCTACCAAGGGACCCAATCATGTTTTTTGATGCTTGGAAGTTGGAAAGGCTGATGATCAGAAGGGCAATTGGAAGCAGCAATATGAAGGTGGGTGTTGTAGATGTAAAGGTATTGATCAATAAGGATATATCAAATGGTATGATAGTAGGTTAGTCCTGGTAATAACTAGCGCTCCCTTCCCTTCTCTTCTCTAATTCTGCGTCATCTAAGAATTCACGTAGCTTGCTGATTCTGTGGAGCTTGCTGGTTCTACTTTTTGGTTGGCGTTGCTTAATTGTGGTTTGTGTTTTCTGTTTTTAGCTAAATTAAATATACCCAACTCTGATGTAGAGTTATTGATGGGTTAATCATGTCTAGTAGTAAGTTGGGTTCTGGTTCTGACCCCTGTTGGACTAGGCCCTCAACTCGATAATATGGTCATGTGTGGATTAGTGGAAGAGCATTTGAAAATTGAAGAGCAATGGAGAGAAGCAGTTTAGAAATTGAAAAAACTGATGAGAGGAGATAAGAAAGATAATATATTAACATAGATCAGAGTTAAAATAGTCCAAAAATTTTTGAACAAGTGACAATTAAAGTGCCTTAATCCATTTATCTAGTAGTATAGACTACTAATGCATGCATAATTTTATTTTATTTTTAATTTTAAAATTTAGTTGTAGTGACAGTTTTCTACACTGGGATAATGCTCTCAGAAGAATCTCTTTAATCAATTTTTTCCTTAAAAACATTGATCCATGTCCATGTGATTTGGCGTATAAAAATGGAGAAAACTTGAAGAAATTGTCGCGGTAGGGTCATTAATTATCTGAAATAACCACTACATATATTATTGATTTAATAAAACAATGCAAAGACAAATTTAGGTGCAACTAGTACTTTATTATAATGCATAACTTTGCTATATTATACGTGCCCCTTTGATAGTGTTTGTTGTTAGTAAACGTTACCAGCCATGCAAAAAGACAACTTTTAGCTTGCAATCGAAGCATGACAAAATGACTAATTTTCTTAATAATAATAATATTATTATTATTATTATCATAAATTCATAGTCATAAAGTGTGCACTATGATCGCCTCGGTTTTGTATTGGTGCGTTTTACTAGTTTTGAACTTTGTTTGTGTCCACATTCTTTTTAATGAAAATTTCTCAAAATAAAACATGAAAATTAACTTATTTTCATAAACGATCCAAATTAAAAGTTGTTCTCAAAATAAATTAATTTCATTATAAGGAAATTGACTCTCTTGTAATCCCGATTTTTTTAATTTCTTTTTTAGTTTAAAGTCTATTCAAATTGATTTTTTTTAAATTAAAGACGATTTGAATCAATTCTTCAATTGTAAAAAATTAAAATTCACATACATACCTATGCAAATGTATATGCAAAGTACATTATGTATATAAAGTATGGTGAGTAGACATTTTAGTGTATTATAATGGTAGAAAAAAAATACACAAGGCGGAATTATTTTTTTTTTTCCTCACTTATCCTTTTTCCTCTAACTTATACAAAAAACTTTAAACGTAGTACACACTACAATTGAGTATTCATCTTTATTTATAGATTTGATTTTGGACATAGCACTAACTTCTTATCATAGATAAATGCATACAAAAATTATCTGAGTTAGTTCTATAAAGTGTAAGATAAAAATAAGAATCAATTTATAGATACAAATATAATTATTTCATTATTCACTTATTACACTATCATCTAATTATGTGATGTTATTTTAAAAATTTTAAAATAATAAAAAAATACTCAACTCATTTTATTCACAATATAAATCGACTCCACAATTAAAATACTCAACTTATTCCATTTGGGGTGCTCTTATTCCACAAAATATTAAGATGTTACTATGGAAAATATGTAATAATGCCACGCTTGGGAAAGAAAACTTAGTCCAGAGGAAGTGCTCCACCACTAATTTGTTCCCCATCTGCGATGAAGCCCTATAAACTGTCGACCACATCCTTCTCCCCTGTCCCTAGACTGGCCCCTAAGGTTGCATTTCGTTGTAAAGACATGACTAAAATACAGAGATATGAGGACAAAAACATAAAATACATGATTAAAAGTTAATCTTATATTTTGTTTGGTGAAAATATACAAGACACAATTTAATATCCGTATCATGTTTGACTTTGTGGTAACAAGATATAAAAACATGACAAATGACTTAAAATATCTTTTGAGTCTCCTTTTTACTCATTCATAATTTCATTAAAACTCTGTCTCTGTCTTTGTCCCTGTATTCTAATAAAATAGAGGTACGTAAAATACACTAATTTTCTATCCTAAAACAAAAGTTTTTGTGACTACCTTCATAGCCAAATGTATTCCTATATTTATGTATTGTATCAGCAATTAAAGAGGCCTTGGGCTAAATTTGTATCTCTTGGGCGTGTCCTATTCACAATTGGACCATTAGTTCTTCGAATCCAGTCCATCTTAGATGATTTTTGTTGAATGTCGGTTGGGTAGGTAATCCTTTTTTCTACATTGGACTTCTCACATTTTGGGACTTTTATTTGATGAGGTTGTAACGAGACATATCTCAACATTGGAGCCTATTCTGAACTTTTAATTATTACTTATTGTCTAATCTGTTTGTATCACCATAGCTTGGCCTTTGATGGTTTTTGTTGGAAGGAAATTCACCTTTTGACCAAAAAAGGAAAGAAAAGAATGAGTGATAAAATTTAATAATAAGTTGTTAGCCGAGAATGAGTAATACAAAGCGAATTTCTATGAGGATGTCTTTGGATAGAGTATTTTTAGAGGGTAATGTAATTTTTTAGAGGATTTCCATTGATTTACGATTAAAAAAAATTGTTTGGATACCAAGTGAAAAGAATTCCAAAATTTCAAGTATTTTTTTGAAGTATTTTGTATATCTCAACTGAGCGGATTTCAATTTCCTTTTTTCACAAGGAATTCTAAATCTCCCTCATCTTACTCATTGTCTTGACTCTTTCACCTTCAAACTCTACCACCATCCATCATCTAATACTCGTGTTCATCGTCGGCCAGTCATCGTCGATCGCCCACCAACCACCTTTGGTTGCAGGTTTGCCTTCCCAGTCGCCAACCAAAACCCTATTGGTTGCTTGATGGACCCTATTGATCGTCAAACGAACCCTATTAGTTGTTGGTCGGACCTCGCTGACTGCCGATCAACTCTCACTTAAAGTAGATAATGCAATTTCATTATCCAAACAAAGTATTTTGTAAATGATATAATATAATTACTTTATCCAAACTAAAATTTTTTAAAATGAAAGTAATTTCATTTTAATCATTTAAATTTTCTTGCATTTCAAAAATTACCTCATTCAAACACAACTTAAAGATAAAAGTAGGAAAGTGTATTTGTTGGGATAAGAAATAACTTTAATGCTCTATCCTTCAAAATTACGTAAGCAATATGCCCGTAACATTTTATAAAATAAAAATAATGAACCGGGAATTTTTTACTTAAGGGTTACGGTGCCTACCTATAAAATTCTTACAAATATGCAAGTAGTAGTTACCACAGGACAAAGATTCCGTGTTATCGCCNTTCAGTCTGTTTCTTTCTTTAATTTATCTAGTTTCAAGCCATTTGACCCACGATTGAGAATTTGTTACACAGCACTATCAATTGGATTTTTAATAAAGTGAGAGAGGAGCCATCTAACAATATCATACTATACGGTATGTGAATATAGATTTAAAACCACTTAAAATATTGACGTGGAAAGGACCATCCCGTTTGGAGGTATCTTGACGTGGAAAGGACCATCCCGTTTGGAGGTATCTTAGTTAATAGTTAATTTAGGTTGATTATTTTATTTTATATTGGTCCATTCTACTAGTGACCAGTTTCTGAGAAACACGGCAATTGCAATAAAATGTGAACATTCTTGAACTGTTCCAAGGGAGATTTTGGATGAGGTGACATTTGCAAAATCTTTCTGGAATAATAGACTTTGAAAACAACCTCTTCGACCCCTTTGGATTGGAAAAAAGGGGAAAACAAACCGAACACTCAAGAGTTGATTGTTTTATAAGCACTCGTGTACTTGCTGCAAGGCCATTTTGTGATGTGAAAATTCCTTTGAGAGAAGCAATAGTACTTCCTGAGAAACCTTCGAATGTTCATTCAAGTCGTGGGAATTGGCTAGGTGGCAAGATCTCCCCACTTCCAGACACGTGTAAAGCTTCGAATACCTCCTGAGAAACAACAATAGAGCCGGTGACTAAGCTGGAGTACATGGTCTCGCAGTGAAATCGTAGCCACACGATCTTAGGCAAATTGGAACAGGACCAAGAAACATATGAGAGCCCCGGGTTGCACTCACGACTTTAACACCCTAAATCACATGACTACTATTAGGTCGTATTATGTTCTTCTTAATGTTTTTAGCATTTCAAAATGATTTTTGGTAAGATTTTAGGTATTTTTTTTAACAGCCATGACCATTAGGGTTACACTACAAACTGTCTTTTTATTTTCTTCTAATTTTGGGGGCATGGGCCACTTTTGCCTAATTTTGAATGAATGGGATCTAGGTCTGCTGACCCACCTTTCTTTTCATTGTTGATGTAATGATATGTTTGTTTCTTTTAGTTTTGTATTTTATTGTGTTTAGTTTTAGTTTTTGTTGAAAAAAAAAGTTGTTGAGTTTGGGCTTGAGTTACTTAGTGTATGTTAGTTTGGGCTTTGCTTTCCTTTAAAAAAATACGTTCCTTTTTATAAGTCTTTGGGGAAAAAAATTTGGACTTCTGTCATTTCTTATAATTATTTTATGACACTGATAGTATGCATGTCTTCTTTACACTGTCGTGTAATCATACCATTTTATATGCATAATTTTTTAAGTAGTAAATGAGATGATAAATTATTTTTGCTTATATAATAAAATTTGATTGAATGACAATATAAAAAAAAAATCTTTACATTGTTGATTTATACCACCAACAAATATTCGAGATTTGGTTTAATCCCTAAAAAATATATTTTTTTTTGAATTTGATCTAATTTGTCATAAATTACATCGGTTTAGTCCCTGTCATTAGTGGGGCTATGTGATTTTAGTCATGTCGTTAGTGAAACTATGTTAACCACTGATGTGAGTAGCAAAGTATTACATTAGTAATGTCATGTGAACAAAATAAACGCGCATGACTCATAACACGGATCAAACCCAACTCATAGACCTCTATTTGACACAATTTTGGGTGATGGGTGTGTCATGATTTTGGAGGCAAATTTGAGTCAAATCGCAAGTTATGGGTTAAGTAATTTACTTTGTTTATATCACGCTACGTATGTCATATTCCATTAGCCATATCAATGGTTAAGAGAGTCTCACTAACAACATCAATTAAAAGTATTCAATTTTTTATATATTTAGACCAAAACCAACAAAAATAACTTTTTAGGAACCTAAACTAAATTTTGAAAATTTGTCAGAAACTTAAAACATATTTAAATCAATTCTTCTTTTATTGCGTCATTTGCTCCCGCAAAAAATTATGCTTATTATTTGTGTCATTTGCCATATTTATTTAAATTTTAATGTAATTTTTATATTTTTATTTAATTTATCTGTTGTTACGGACTAAAAACTAGGGTCGGAGAACTCTAACCCTCTAAAGGGGAGAGGAGCTCGCGTCCCCTAAAAGGTCCGAAGGGTCCAACTCACTAAGGAGCAGAAGAGGCTCTCCCCACCTGGTCAGACCGGCCCAAAGAGAGGGAGCCTCATGGCACTTAGAGGAGGAGAAGGTCGTAGGCCCAAAGGCTTCGAACCTCGTCCAGCCCAACAAGGCTAAGAGAAGGTAGCGGCGACCTCTCCTCCCCAGTCCGCAACCGACTCCTAGATAAGCGGGAAAAGATAAACCAGGGAGCGGATAAACAAATCCCCCTCGCCTTATCTCTATCTTACCTCTATCTTTGCACTCTAAGCTCACTTATAAAAGCACACGACCTCTCAGGTCACCAGGTACCTCTCATTCTCCTCTTAGAGAACTCTCCTAATCCCTGTGCTTACTTGAGCGTCGGAGTGCCTTTGCAGGTACACCCCGCCGCCGCACTCTCTCCGAAAGGAACCTCCAAGCCTCCAAACCCGCTCAGAGCTTTCGTGTGAGCCTCCGAACCCGCTCGGAGCCTTCTCCCCAACCTTTGAGCTTCTGTCAAGGCGCCTTCCTCACTCGTTCAGGTAACCTCGTACCATTTACGAATTACTTACGAACATCTGTTTTAACCGGTTTTATTAACCCATTAACCCAGTGACTCGATGCTTTGGTTGAGTCAATCATTGAGCCAAGTTTAATAACTCTGATTTCGATAATTGATGAGTTGCTTCCAAACAAAAGTTTAGATTATCTGCAAAGAAATTGAGTGGATAAAATTAACATCCAATTCGTTGCGGTTGAGGAAACTGATTGAAAGGTAAATGTTGTATGTAGCAATTGGGCGTTGATGTAGGCGAAAGGTACACTAATGCGTGCCAAAAACATTGATGTTTCCTGCACCTTTTTTGTTGTTTTACAAGCAAAGTTCAAAAGGGAAATTATTCACACTACCTTAGACTTTGAAACCAAGAAGCCTCGCTCTATCTTCACCTAACTCATCCCACAAAGCTCATTAAAATACGGCACGCAGTTAATGTTGATGGATTTTGCTTAGGGACCTGCAAGGAATCAATCTCTAGTTTGAAGCTAAGAAATTTTATTGGGGGAAGAAAATGACATAGTTTTGATGATTCATGTAAGCCAAAATTTCCAACCCCACAATTTTCCTAATGATGCAAACCAATACCATGATTTCATTTTTAAGAATTAGACAGTGGAGTTGGTATTGGGATGAAGCAAGCATGGGGACAGTTTGTGATTTAAAAAAGTGTGCACTAAAACAACTTCAATAATAATATACTTCATACTTCACAAGAGAGGGGCGTGAGTGTGTGAGTACTTCGCGGAAGCCCACATCGTATAGATAGTGGAAGCAGATGCGGAGTGTGTGACTATAAAAGGAAGCTGCTACTCTTATGACGATTTACAGAGCCGCGTGATGAGTACATAGCGAACTATTCTTTCGCCTTTTACTAAAGAATACCGTGTGTTCTTCAATTAAAGCGGCATATGTCTATTTTTGGAAGAGTCCTTCTCTTTGAAGGCTCTGCAATGCTAGTTAAAATGTTATCGTTAAAGTATATTTATAGTTTATTAAAGATATTAGTTCAAAAATAGTTGATATTATTGTGGTTGAGGGGAAAAATTAAAATAACTAAGAATTTAATTGAAATGTATACAATGAAAATAAGTTTTGTATTGTCATCTATGGGAGGAATCTATAATGTTAGTTTAAGTAGGTCTACTTTGGGTATGGTCCAAGTTGGCGAAGCGTTGACCTGAGTCAACCAACATTGTCGTGAGTCATTTGTTGGTAGGTTTGGTTTGAGTCGGGCTCAGTTTGAGTCGGTCCAAAGGTCTTACTCGAGTCAGTTGGAAGCTCGAGTTTGTTAGTAGGCTTTGACAGACAAGTCAACTCAAATCAGTCGAAGGGTTTTGACTGACAGGTTGGGCTTGAGTCGACCGATAGATTTTGGCTGAGTCAACTAGTAGGTTTGGCCTAAGTTTTCAGCAATGTCAACTGAAGAGTTCAGACTGCGTCGGCCAACAACATCAACCATATCCATCGACCACCACTAGAATTTCGATCGTCATCTTACCATTTTTTTTTCAAGTATTATTAAAAATTGGGTTAATTAAGTTTTTAGTCCCTGTAATATGAAAAAGTTTGGTTTTAGTCCCTCATGACAAGTTTTAGTCCCTGTAAAATGTGAAAATTTGATTTTGGTCCTTGTGGACGGTTGGTGATGGCCGGTGATGTAGAAATGGTCCTTGATGATGGGTTAACTGACATGTCATCACCGTCCATCACCAACCGTCTACAGGGACCAAAATCAAATTTTCACATTTTACAGGGACTAAAACTTGTCATGAAGGAGTAAAACCAAACTTTTTCATATTACAGAGACTAAAAACTTAATTAACCCTTAAAAATTTATATAGTAATTTTGGGAACGCCATCGCCAACCAAACACATGAACCTTATTTTCCTTGGAATATTTAGGAAAATTTTTGAACTTCAATCTGCCTACTAAACATGCTTTGAAATGTCATATATGAAAAAGCTATTCTTGATAATATTATTCTTGAGAAGAATGTTTGGAATAGAAAAAAAAAAACTTGTTAATTTTGTTTCTAAAAATTGTAATTAACATGGGTTAGTCAAGATAGTAGATACCTTGCTTCTTTAATTAAAGGTCTCTCTCTTTAAGGAACCTCATTCAAGTCAAACTAAGATTAGTTTGATTTTTAATAATAGAGTATTCAATCAAAACCAAACAAAAATATAAAAATCTTACATTCTCATATTCATATTCCCAACAATATATGCACAATAAAAAAACATTCCCAAGATACATAAAAAAATTACACGTACCACGCACAGTGTATGATTATTGGATTCAATCAATGCATTTGAACCCCCTTAGATTTATAGCGTTAGTTAGAGAAGAACATCTCAAGAAAAAGGATGAGACAAACAAATCAGATCTTGCCGCATTACGCCATTATTTTGGCAATGCCAATATGCAAAACATGATTCATAAAATCTTATATCACAACTCATACGAAGATCCATGCTCAAGAACAAAATCTGTACAAACAATAGAGTACGTCATTAAAATAATGAAAAGAAGACCAAGTACGAAGAAATCAATGGTTACTGGCCGGTCACTAGCTTGATATGAAAATGACAAATAGAAAATGGAAATCACATCAAACCAACCAATCTTGATCTAAAAGCCCGAACCCATCAAAATAATAGGCATAAAAGAGGAATAAACACAACTTTATTTAGAGGAAATTACAATAATCTCCTTTAATAAAATTACACTTAACACTCCTTTATGGTACTTATTGATCACTAATTAATATTACATTCTTGTGAGATGTTAGACTATTTCTTACTAATTATGTCGACCATGCTTCTAAATCCAAATCCAAAGAGATTTTGTTTTTTATTTAATGCAATGAATGTGGTTCGCACATAGCTTTCAAGGTCTCCTTGTGGGTTTGCGTTGAAATCTTCATGGCTTAGCGTGAAGTGCCGGACTCCAATACATTCTATTACTCCACGTCATTACACCCTCCAACACATTTAAACCCCAAGAACCTCACCTTCAATCCAATTCACAAACCACACAAGAAAAACCTTTCACTTTCTCTGTTTTTGCTCTGTTTTCCTCTGTTTTTCACTCTGTTTCTCTTTCACTCCCACACTTAAAAAATGGAGGGTCTTATTCCATTTGTGTACAAGGCTGTAATGCAATACAAGAATGGGAAAGAAGGGCCAATTGGGTCATGGCTTTGTGAGTCACCTTCCTACTCATACATGAAACTTCCCGGCGACTCGGGCCGGTTTCAAACCTCTGCTTCCACTCTGCTTGGCCCTGATTCCGGATTCTCCGCCACTTCGCCAGCTTCCAAGCCTTCTGCCTCTGCAGGCCTAGTCATAGCTTCTTCCGGCGTTCAATCTCCGCGTCGTCGTTCGAGTTCTCAGAGAGTTTCAGCATGAAAAACATGCATTCTTTGCTGCAGACCAACCACCTGTTCTGGTAACATGAACGTGACAAATGCATGTAATGTAATGTTGTGTTCCAAAGTTTGTGTTTTTTTTTTTTTTTTTTTTTTTAAATTGTGCAAGTTTGGGGGTTCTTAGTTTGAAGTTGCAAGCGTGTGGAGAAGATTCCTTGCGCTTGGTTAGTAGTATTTGTGCAATTGTAAATATTGGTTTGTGGTGTTCTAAGACAATGTATTGTGTTTTATGGCCAAAGGGTCATAAAACTATGTATTATTAAGAAGTGAAAAATAATGGTAAGTGAAAATGTTTGGGTTTCTTGGCCCAAGGAGCCATGGAAACTATCATTTGTGGAATAATTAGATTGCATTTGTTTGTTTTATTTGATTTGATATTTGATGTACTGATTTTTATTTTCCTTCTCTTGTGAGGATGTTTATTGGCATTCAAAGTGTGGTTCTGTGATGATTGTTCATTAAAAAATGTAGGAATATGAGTGAGATTCTCTGCACGACTTAAAAGGCAAAATGAGATTTTGAGGAATGAAAGCCATATAAATCATATTATGAGTGGTTATAAACCTTGACTCCTTAATTAGAGGTCTCAGATTCGACCCTCTCCTTTAAAGGACATCAAGTCGGCCAGGGTTAGTCGGATTCTTGGTAATAGAAGTCAGATGCCGGTGATTCAATCAAAACAAAACAAAAAACATTATAAAATACTTATTCTTATATATTAACTTATATATTAAAAGAGATTAAATTTTATTTATTAACATCCAGTCAATAGAAATATAAAAAGTGACAAATTATGATAAGTAACTATTTATTATTATCATTACTCGCCCTAATTTGATATTTTTTTGCATTTTAATTAATTAACAATGTAAAGATAATTTACATTGTTGGTACATAAATTAATTAATACTATGAAAATAAAGTATATTATCTGTCTTATAAGCGAAACACTTTTGTATCGAACTTCTTGGATCATTATCATTCTACAATATTTCCATAAAAATAATGTTTCAACTTATTTATTTTATATCTTGTTTGGTGGATGATAGCGTGTAAAAAGGGAAACTGGCTTCCAAAATAGTGACACCTATGCAAGGTATGCTGACATTGAAGTTCAACGTGGAAACCTAACTTGTGGCGGTTATGCTTACATTTAAGTTTCAACAGGTAAACCTAATCCAACTTTGAGAATTTTCATTGTGCTGAATCTTATCTTAATGTGTTTTACGCCATTTTTATACCAAGCATCTCGAATCTTCCCTAAAATGGATTTTTCACTTAATGACCCAACTTTCACAACATATAAATCAATGAGATGTGTCGTAAGAACCCCATCTATGGACATCCTTACCCTGATACCATACAACTAATGCTCTAAAAATACTATCTTTAACTTTTTTTTTTTTAAAAAAAAAATTATTGAAATGCTCTCCATTCAAGGGGTGGGTGTCCAGTAATATATCTATAGTCAATGTTATCATTTCTCTAAATTAGTTGTCAGCTTTGTTTGTATTTCATACTAGTATATTTATTTGTGTTGTGCACGCATAATTATCAATAATATAAAATATGTAAATGTTATAAAAAATATATGCATATGACTAATATATTTTGTTTATGAATTTGCTTAAAAATAAGTTATTAAAATTAAAACTAAAAATACAATATTGAAGTGATAAATAAGAATGATAAAATACACTTAAAATGAATGAGAGTGTATCTTAAAATGAGAGACCAGTTAGTAATATAAGTACAAAGGAATTTCTTAATATCATCTCCTGTCTTCTAACACATCTATTGAGCATTTAAACCAAAATGAATCTCATTCTTAGGTTCAGTTACCTTCGTTAAGTTGTCACTAACATGATGATTCGTAATCCCCCATACACAGATAT
This sequence comes from Nissolia schottii, assembly GCA_003254905.1. Lineage (NCBI taxonomy): Eukaryota > Viridiplantae > Streptophyta > Magnoliopsida > Fabales > Fabaceae > Nissolia > Nissolia schottii. Next base: position 365,349 of record QANU01044385.1, read on the forward strand.
CATTGGCACCGAATTTTTACAATAGGCATTTTGTTTCAATGTAAGAGAAAGAGATTGAGGACCAAAAATCAAAATTATTTGAGAACAGTAAGGAAACAAAAATAAAAACCTAAAATTGTTTGTCACAAGACAATTTTTAAACTAATTTCTATACTTCCTAACGAGAAATGACATTGAAGACACGTTTCATGAAAATTTAGACTAATTTCTATACCTCTAAAAAAAAAAAAAGGATGGGACAATGGAGACATGCATTTGTGTCTCCCTCCTTTCTGTCCTAAGATAGGAACACTACAGGCAGTAGACACTTGATTGGCTAATCCTAAGACCAGTGTACGTAAATATAGCTAGTAACTTAAGAATACAATAGCTAACCACTCGAAGTAAAATAATATATGCAAATATGGATTTCAAATTATAGCAAGTGAGATGATACTCCAGTTGCTTTCTATGTTTTACAGGCCACTAAACTGATTGAATATGATTATATGATAATAGCATGCATTCAGCACAAGTATGACATGTTTGCTAAAGTAAAGAAGAAAAGATAACAAAATTATATCCAAATCTAGTAAACCAGTAATTATATCTAAACTGAGAGGTGCGGTCAGATTGAAAACAGAAAAAAAAAATAATAATAATAATAATAATAATCGGCAAAAACGAGGGACAATAAAGAAAAAAGAGCATTGCCCACATGTCATGGCAAGTACAGATGATGGAACATTTACAAGAACGATCAAAGATACCGTGATGTGGTACGGTGGCAATCTGTCTAGCAAGTGAAATTAAGTCGAGCTAGACTGAGGCTAAGATCCAAAACATCACGTGCGACGACATCGCCGTAAGAACCCAGGTGACAAAAGCCATTGCTACAGAAACCTGGAACCTGTGGCATTGCAGAACCTTATGAGTCTTGCAGTAGTCCAGGTCTCTCGCGTATAAAACTACAATTCCTGCCGATGAGCATGCAGCTGCCAATGACAAAGTAGCTGTTACCTGCATTTCATAAATCACTGTTATCTCAACAGGTGATCACCTCAATTGTTATCAGATAATCAATGATTTAGTGCCATATGAGAAAAGAAAAATGACAAAGGTTTGATTCCAATTCGATCATAATAAAATAGAAGTCTGGAATAGCAGCACAGATTTATCACATCACCAGTCTTCACTTTTAAGGAAGTACTAATAAAGCACAGACGCACCATTTTGGTGCCATGTCGGACCTTCAACCCTAAACCTTCAAAGATATACTAACGACACGTTGATACATATTTAACTTAAAAATATTTTTTTTTTTACTCATACATAAACAAGACAATTTCAATTTTGAAAAAATAATGAAAGAAATAAGACACAAATTTTCGACTTGAAGCAAATAGTCAAATACCATAAAACACAAAAATATACCATGAAATAGAAAAAGGAATTTAAGAGCAAGGATCTGAAACTGACGAGTTATTGTGCAATTGACAGTTGTAACCGCTAGTGTTAATGGGTAAGTAGGATGTGGGCTAATGCTAATTTCAACTCTAAATGGACATGTTTCTCTTTTTCCTTTTAGTTGAGTTTAATGCCACGATGATGTCATTTTGGGAAGATGAAATTTGCATACAAACTCTTTATTTCCCATTAGTATATTTTACTAACCAATGCCTTAAGGAATCAAAAGTCCACTTTTGATTGTTTGCTTTTCAATGCATTGGAAGTTTACAAGTTTCCAACTTTTGATTCCTAAACAAGTGTCCTAATTAGCAAAATCCAAATAATAGACACATGACATGTACAATTTTCAAAACTTGGTATGATTGACCCCCATGTCCCCTGTTCATGTTGTGTTGTGACCCATGTCCATATCTATGCTACACAGGCATTATTACATCAATGTCAAAGTAGCATGTGGTTGTTTCTAAGTTTTAACTTTGTCTTTACCGATGAAAGATGCTTACACAAGTACACAACATGATGAAGATTTAGTTGACACAGACAATAGGTTCATTAGATGCTGTCCAAAATAAGAGTTCTCTCAAAATTCAAGATACATAGACAATCTGAGTCAGCTGTAATTAAATTAGAACATTTATTCAGCAAGAAATTTTGTGACTATTTCAATTTTCAAGTAATTAGTAATTACCAACCATATATCACGACCAATTGAATCCATGATCAACGAAACAATAAATATGATTATGATTATGCATATTTTATCCTTTCACTTTCTTATAATAAATTTGAACTCACAATCCACATAATAAATAGGAAAAAGATAACGAAAGTAGCCTTGTTAATTTTTTTAGACAAAATACTGGCGCGATTATTACCCAATCACCAACAACAAACAGGCTGACAAGAATTGGATTTTGTAGATCTCTTTTTCTCCTCAAGGCATATATATCAAGGCATGCAAGTCCAAAGCTCCAGAGCACTTGAAGTCCCATCGATGCAATTAAATAGCTGGAAGTTAAGGAAAGTACCAGAGTTATTTTCACAAGAAAACATGACAATCTACACTAAGCCAAAAGAAAAAGGGAAAAACAAAAACAAAAATTATGCTTCTACACAATAGAATAAACAAACATTTATGCGTATTTTCACCATTAAGTAAAGCTATCTGAGAATCGAATGCACTCAACAAATGACTAAAGCACATACAAAGAGTGCTCATGGCTGACACAATGACAAAAGCAGTACCATCTAACATGACAAAGAATGCACTTGGTAAGTTTACCCAAACTATGCTGGCAGGAACAAGCAACAGATTCCCATAATTTGCATTAGCCTAGAATCCTAGAATTCTTGGATCTCAAGTATAGGTTATTAAACTCATATTCATTGCTCAATCCAAAAATTATCAACCAAGAATGTAAAATATAGATATATATTGAAAAAATATACATAAGTTCGAACAAATCGATGCAACCAATTTCTAGGGCAAATCGCCAAAAGCCCACGCATATTAAATGGGTTGTCCAAATTGTAGCCCAGAAAATCCTATTAATAGAGGATGGACCATGGACCAAAGCAAAATTTGACGCCTGTATGTGCAATGCTCTGTAAGAATCTAAAATGTGAAGTGGATTTTTCTGTAAAAAAAAATGCGAAGAGGTTTTAACTTGTTTAAAAAAAATGCGAAGAGGTTTCAACTTGTTTCTAACTTAACTATAAGCATGGTCAAATCATGCTACTGCTCAAAAATGCCATGCATATGCAGAATGTGGTGAAGCTCTTACATGACACCGGTTACGGGAGATAGAAATTGTTTAGACTGCAAAATTCAACACCAAATATCGTGGAGATACAAACAATCTTAGTCTCCTTTAGTTTAAATCTTATGCACACAAATTTATCATCTTTCCCTTAAACCATGAAACAAGAAATAAATTCACATTAATGGCATAGATTTGAGAAGCAGATATCACTAATTAAAACAGCAACAAAGCCTTTTTACCACTAAGATCAAACAATATCATCATATTCTAACGTAAACAATGTCTTTTGGTAAACCATTTCAATCTAAATGTTGTCAACTATTACACATTGTTAAAACTAATCCCTAAAAATCATACAGAGAATGCATCTCCTTTTAAGCACAGAAGCTCAATTGGTTGTCTGTCTGGGCACCAGTGTGTAATTTTTTTCTCTCCCTTATAAGCACAGGAACAAAGTGTAAAGAAAAGAACTAACCAATCCTCATGTCGCATTACACGTCAAAATGCATGCGAAAGTTTCTCAATCACAAAGGGATATATGTGACAGCATAAGTATGTGTTAAAATTTCCACATAACACCAAAGGAGCCGCTGTCCATGTGAATTAGTCGTATTCAACAACCAGGTGTTTCAGCAGTTCCCAGACTTCCGGTACTTAAAAAAATCATGTCATTTACAACATCTAAGAAGAATATCCCAATGTTAATTTTATCCAATAACTCCAGTCCCCCCCCATAAAGGATACGCTTGGTTAAGAAGGTGAAAGTGAGAAGAGGAAAATTTGGAATGAGAACAAGTGAACAACTTTCTTACTTTGTACAAGAACAACAAAATATAAAAAATAAATTTAACTCAGTTTCACTCTTAAAGAATCAGTTTGGCCTATCCATTTTGGGGCAATTAATGCAGCTTTTCCACATCCAGCCCATCCTTGAATTTTTTAACAAGACATCAAACTGACCCCTTCAGTTGAAAACCATCTTCATTCATTTTAAGTAGACAAATTCTCCTTGCTTTGGAAGTTTATCAAAACAAGATATCATCATTAATCAATGCAACCTTCCAATCACCGTTACTCATTTTTGCACAAACATGCCCATATAAATTTAGAAATGAAAAAGACAAAAATACGTCCTCCCTCCAAACACCGCTAACAACATGCACACATACATAAATGCACATAGAAATAGAAACCCCCACAAAATACCCCCC
>QANU01044385.1:372834-387221 GCA_003254905.1 Nissolia schottii
TTTTGATGCTGTATATGCTGGATTATGTATTTGATGTTTTGATCTATGTACATATTATGTATACAGTGATATGACTTTGTATGGTGGACCCACTGAGTGTTTATTATATGTTCTATTTCTCATTATGCTATCCGTTTTGTTATTATATTTGTTTATTCCAAACGCATGGCTCTATTTTTATTAATGTGATACAAGTACAAGTTTAAAACGGGTCCTTATTTTATGAGCAATGACTACTTTCAAAAGATAACTATGGACTAAGGTATTCCGACCAAGTAGACAACAACCTAGTGAGCTTTGTTTACTACGTACGGGTAAACAGTTAGCTAGGATGTTTCAGTCAGCATGCACATTGGACGACTCAAGCGACGTGGATGCTGTTGCTGAGCTCCCCCCGGGCTCCGTTTTCATCATGTGATCCCAGTGAAGACACTGGAGGAGATGTTGCCCGCTCCAAGGCATCGAGAAGATCCCGCTTCATGGCAGTCGTGTCAAGGAGGAATGCTAGGCCCAACACCAGCACTTGATAGGGGGATGTCGGCAAGAACTGTCTAATTTGCTCCACATCAACGTCGGTTCCCAAGAACTTGTCTTCCCATTGTGGTGCAGTACACCACAAACTCCAAATTTCGTCACATTGAATTTGGTAGCGTGACACAACTCCCTATACAAAGTTGCATGACTACTGACCCCCAGTTATATGTCCCCTTCCCCGTCTCCATCAAGTCCTCAAGCAACGGGAGAAACTTCAAGTGCACCCGGTTCCCCGATTTGTCACACAAGAGGAACCCTCTGATCATGAACAGAATGTATGCCCAAGTGCACCACAGAATTGTCAGCTCGTCTGCCCTTGCTGTTACATGGTCTGGACCCACTTAAGGTAGACATGGGCCCCCCTTTCTGGACTGTTGTGGGGGGACTTTCTCCAAGCAGCCCTTGACACAACATCCACTGACTCCTACCCTCAAAGTGAGTAGCTCAATCTCCAATTCATCCAGTAACAACCCGACCTTCAACAAGAATGTCGAGTATCATTGCAACATCCTGTGGTGTGACCGTGCACTCTCTATATGGTAAATGGAAAGTGTGGGTCTCAGGACGCCACCTCTCTACTAGGGCACTGACCAATGCCTACTGTAATGGAATGCCAGCATGATGTGTGCAACGTCCCAAAAATTGGTAGCCAGTAGTCCCTGCTCCATTAGTGGATGCAACTCATGAAAGTTTTTGTATCGTCAAGTCTCCAAAATACAAGCCTACAAAATTACATAAAAAAGGGTGTTCACACTAATTATGCAAAAGTGACTCGAAATAATTTATAAAAAGTGACTCGAAATTAAATTATAAAATAAGACAACACATGTTGCATTCAAGTTCCCAAAAATTCTATAGATCAACAACTATAGTTTCTTTTATAGTGAAATGCATAAACTAATCGACAACTATAGCATTCAAGTTCTCAAAAACTCTGTAAATCTAATATTTAAGCTCAATAAAATACTCTATCTTAGTAATCTACCAAAAAAATTTACATATATTTTATCAATCTACAACAACTCTATAGATCTAACTAACATTCAAGTTCAATAAAATACTCATTTGAACTAACATTCAAGTTCAATAACAATTGTCTATTTATATAACATGATACTAACATTCATAGATCTAACTATTTATCAAGTCTAAGTTCAAGTTCAACAAATCTAACTAACATTTAGATTCAATATCAATCTATCAAACAATTTATTAATTTATCTATAAATCTACGCTGCCATTTTTTACTTACACTAATCTAACATTTGTCTTATCAATCTACAACACTAGCATGAATAGAAACACAAAAACATTGTGATAAAAATATCTACATACCTGGAAGTTCACTTGAGGTTAGACGTGGTCGACCTCTTTCAGATGCATCAAATTTGCATCCTTCATTGCATTACGAACCAAAATATCAATCCTACAAGATTTTTAGATAGAGAAAGTGATTTTTTTAGAGAGTTAGAATTGTAAAAAGGTCAGTTTAAACCAACTCCTTTTATTGTTTTAAAAAATCTTAAACAGGAGTCGATTTAAGGGTTTAGAAAACTAAACCTTTAAACCTTAAATCGACTCCCTTTATAAGAAAATTGGTTTATTATAGGAAAACTTTCAAAATTAGTTCATTTGAAGAATAACTTTTTTTTTTTTATGTTTTTGTTGTGGGAATATTTTCATCTTTTTTTTATGTCATAATTATTTAGTTATATATGGTTACAGTAATACATTACGAGCTATTGTTGATACAGAACCTTTAATGACAGTGACAATTTTTTAAAAGGTAAAATGTAGTTTTACTCTTGAAATTAGACATTTTTATTATAATTANTCTAATCACTAACTATTTTTTTTTCTTTTTGGTCTCCTAACTCTTACAAAATACACTTAATTATCCCCTAACTTATTTTTATTTTTAAACTAAGAAACAATAATAATTGAGAATAATTTTAAAATATTATAAATATAAAATATATTACACAATTAACTAATTGTGTTTTTATTATATATATGTATAACTTTTAAAATAATTATTATAAAAGTTGAATACTTTAAATAGTGAATTAATATACGACTAAATCATTGTATAATTTTTTAACATTGATAATATGTCAAAATTTAATTTATAGTTTACAAATTTATAAATAATAAGTTTAATTTATATATATTGATAATACAATTTACATTCTTAGCCAATAACAATGTAATAAAAATATACAAAGCCATTAGAATATTTATTATAATATAAGCACTTATTTACTAGTATTTGATAATCACCAAAATTTGTTATTGTTAGATATTGTTATTCAATAAAAATGACATGTGGATAATTATTGTATATTTTTAATGCATATATTTATAAATAATTAAACGTTAAGAGATTAAAATGAAAAACTAAAATAAGTTATAGGACTAAATTTTTTCTTTTAAGAGTTAGGTGAGCAAAATGAAAAACAAAAATAATTAGGAGATAAAAAAATGTGTTTTACCAATTATATATTATTACAATAATAATTTACAAGCTAACAAATTATTGTTATAGTAATAAATTTATTCGGCTCTCATGGTTTCAATAGTTAATTTCTGTTAATTTTTATAAATAAGATTCGGATGAATATGGTATCCCACATAAAATGAATACAATGATGTTATTTAAACACTTAGGGTTCCCTGACAAAGTATATATACAGGTGATGAAAAGGACAAAATTGTTGTATTTAGTACAATGAATAATATCTTTGATAAAGACGATATTAACACATGTGTATATGACTTCAACACTCATGCATGTAGTATCAACGCATGTTAAGAAATGTATCAACATAATTATTTTACCCTCTTCTAAATACATTCTCTCTCCATTAAATCAACTATCTCTTCATCATGTCATACTAACTCTTTGTTAGAGCAGACTCTCTCTCCTCTGCTCCCACTCCTTTGTGAAACTCACATGTCACGACAATATCAATATAATAGCAATAAATATTAACGTAACAAAAATATGTATCAACATATTACAAAATGTATCAACCTAATACATTTCTCTCTCTCTCTCTCTCTCCTTTGCTCTCACAAGCATCAAGCTCATTCATCCCATGTGTATCAACATAATAGACATAGATATCAACATAATGAAAATAAGTATCAACGTAATAAACATATTATCTGTATATATTAACGTAACAGACATAAGTATCAACATAATATAAAGGTATATAAACATTTATTAAAAAAAGTATCAACATTTTTTTTATAACGTTAATAATTTTATAATATGTTGATACTTATTTCTATAATATTGATACTTGTGTGTTTTAAGTAATTAAGAGGTTGAAAGTAAGAAAGAGAGAGTTATTTGATAGAGAGAAAAAAACAATTGAATATTTATTATGTTTTATGGTTCCCACTAAATATTATTATGATGGTGTTTAGAGTGTTTTTATATTTTAGTGCAAAAGTATCATTTTTCAAATGAACATACNCATAGCATTTCTTTTTTGCTGTCACAATATCTTTTCTCATTTCTTAATTGTTGCCTCTCATATACATAAAGTAAATCATAAAATTTGTCCACTAAAATTGACAATATCCCTCAAATTCATTCTTAAGCTAAAATAATGTCAAATTTAACCTCAAAATTATTAAAAATTAATCAAATTAATTATTAATTATTGGTGAATCAAATTAGTCCATTTCTTCGGGTATATTCTACATGTATATTGCCTGTAACCTATGATGACCACAGAATGGATATTTCTTGTGATATTTTTTATCATGATAAAATTATGTTAAATTTTTCACGATTTATTTATTTATTATTTATATTATGCTCAAATCTCATGTTTTTAATAAATAATAAGAAATTAAACGTAACTTCATTAACATCACTTTAAAAAAATAACACGAGAAAATACATTTTTTAAATAATTGACGTGTGCGCTGACATCAGCTTCGCTTACCACAAGCATCTTGGGAGCTTTGAGAAGAACGCCGACTTCCACGGTCGAATAATCTATCCAACTTTCGTCTTCAAGGGCGGCCCCCTTCAATTATTATTCATTTGCTACTTAAAGTATTTTGTCTATAAATTATTTCCCACTTCAATAAAAAAAAGTCCTACTTTTAACTAAACACAAACTAGCAAAGCAAGTTATTGTTGTATAGACAAAACAAAAATGGCTGAGGAAATGGGGTTCTTTGAGCTGAACACAGGGGCCCAGATCCCTTCCGTTGGGTTAGGCACTTTTCAGGCCGCTGATCCTGGTTCTGTGGCCAAAGCAGTTACCATTGCCATTAAGGTAAAATTGTTTATTTTATTTCTTTATTTTTCTAACTAGAACGACAGTTAATTAAATCCAATACCACTTCACCTTAAGAGTACGATTTTAGTTACTAATTTCTAATTTGGTTAAATTAATACTTCCTATAGTTTTGATTATTGTAAGTGTTTGTGTGTGTGACAAGTTCAGGTTGGATACAGACATATCGATTGTGCTCAATCCTATAGCAACCAAGCAGAGGTAATGATTAGTTAAATTAGAGAATGGTGATTACACTATACCTTTTATTGTTTGCTTTGTTTATGTTCTGTTTCTGGTGCTGCCTTCGGATACATACTGCTATTATGACTTGTAAAATTCTGGTGTAAATAAGTATTATGAGATATGTCTCAAATTAGGCACAATTCCAACATCTCATCTTTAGGCACACACACAATTATGTTTATGAGCTTAATTAAGCCTTTTGGGAGAGATGGTTGTTGAGATGGTATCAGAGCCACTATGACTAAGAGGTCAAGGGTTCGATCTTTCACGATCCCCATTTTGGCGTGTAAAGAGATATAATATAAAACTTAGAATTGCTTTCTCCCATCAGCTTAAGCTTTTGGGGGAGATGGCTCTGGAGAGGACCCATGAATATGTGACTGTATCTTGAATAAAGTTAGTGGAACTCATTTTTTCGGTAAGTGTATCCAGATATGAAGTGTTGGAATTGTGTCTATGCAAGAATATCTTCTCAAGTTATGCTTATTTACATTAAGCTTTTACTGAAGTTGCTGGGAACTCCAATTTTCTTTGATAAAGTAAAGAGCTCTGTGTCTAATGATAGCTGAAAAAGCAATTTTTTTTTTTCATATTGGAATCTTGGTTTCTGTAGATTGGTTCTGCACTCAAGAAGCTTTTTGATGATGGTGTTGTAAAGCGTGAAGACCTATGGATCACCTCCAAACTATGGTTTACTCTCTTCTGAAAATACTATGATATTTCTAAACGTTAGAAACATGTGTTAGGCTTCGCATGCTTGCTGAACGAAGATCCGTTGCATTTTTATTTTTTATCTCCAGGTGCACAGACCATGATCCGGAGGATGTTCCAAAAGCGTTCGATAAAACCTTGCGAGACTTGCAACTTGACTACGTAGATCTGTATCTGGTATGTGTTATCTTTACTGGCATGTAAATTTTTGTTGGAAATGTGGAAGATGAAACAGTACTCATAACTCAAATCACGGTTTCTCAATATAGTATATTCGTTTCATTTTGTACAATTACACTACAGCTAAATGCGAATAATCAAGGGTAATCCATTTAATTAATTGAATTGATTCATTTTGTAGATTCACTGGCCAGTTAGCATTAAAAAGGGATCAGTTGGAATGAGCCCTGAAAATCTTACAATACCTGACATACCCAGTACGTGGAGAGCAATGGAGGCACTGTATGACTCTGGAAGAGCTAAAGCTATTGGAGTGAGCAATTTCTCTTCTAAGAAGCTTCAAGATCTGTTGGCGATAGCGCGAGTGCCTCCTGCTGTTAACCAAGTGGAGTTGCACCCGGCATGGCAGCAGCCAAAGTTGCACGAGTTCTGTAAATCTAAAGGAATTCACTTATCTGTAAGTTTAGAAAATATAAATCAGTTAAAGGGTATCTCATGCAAATACATCCAGTGGTTTATTTCAATTGATGATAACTTTGGCACGTCTTCAAATGTTGGTACAGATCATCAACATTCTTCTGATTGCTAATTGTCTATGATGATGAATTTCCTTTTTCAGGGATATTCGCCACTAGGGTCACAACTATTTCGCAAGAGCGACATCCTTAAGCATCCTGTCATTAATGTGGTTGCAGAGAAGCTGCGGAAGACACCAGCACAGGTGGCCCTTAGGTGGGGCCTGCAAATGGGGCATAGCGTGCTGCCTAAGAGCTCGAACGAGGAGAGGCTCAAGACTAATCTTGATGTCTTCGACTGGTCCATACCTGACGATTTGATGGCCAAGTTCTCTGAAATTAAGCAGGTAAATAATTAAATTAAATCCAGTTTGATGTAAATAATCTGGGTTGGTTCAACTAGTCCTAAAGTCTTGCATTAGGCTTTGGCCTTTGTGGCCACTAATTCTGCAAATTGGTTATCACTTAGTGCTATGGCCACAGACGAGTAGCCTCTATGTGGGAATGTCCTTTAGTGAGTAGGCTAGTGACAATTTTCTAGGTGAACCTTAGCCTGCATTTTAGAATCCTATCCAACAGTATTTGGGTAATTTATTCTTGCTATTGTCTTTCCCAAGAAAAGCTAAAAAAATCTAGTTTAACTTTTCATCTCTCTTAGGTAGCTTTGAGTTCCTATTCTTGGACATAGGAGACACATCGGCGGCAAAAAATATGTTTAAAGAAGAGGATGGTAACAAAAACAGACTTAAAATTGTCTATTTCTCGGGAGAATTTTTAAGCTAATTTTTGTATATACGTAAAAGAGGGACACGAGAGACATCTCAAAATAATTTTTAAGCTAATTTTTGTACTTATAAAAATAAAGGACACAGGAAACATGTCTCAATATCTCTGTCCCCCCTTTTTTTTAATTAAAGAATATCATTAAGATGAAGAAGAGAATAATATCTCCGCCCCTTTCTGTCTCAGAACAAAAACCAAACACTACCTTAGTAGTTAGTATTTATTTCTATAGCACTTATGCCAAGCCCCAATTCATTATTATTTTTTTCTTGGTGAGCTGCTCGCGTTGTGTGGCACAACTATGACAATGCTAGTCAGTGTGCAGAATTATATAACACTTGGAATTTACTCATGCAGGAGAGGTTTATTGATGGTACTGGATTATTTGTTCATGAAGTTTATGGTGCCTATAAGACTACTGAAGCACTCTGGGATGGTGAGTAGAGCAGCATGCAACATTGTAATTGCTACAATTCCACAAACTACATTAAAAAACCAGCATGAAAGGATTAGTTATATTGTATTCTGATACCGTTGTTCAGAGCCACATTCTGGTGTAGTTTACTGATTTTGTGTCCCATATATAGTAAGGTAAATGTCATCATGATTTGGAAAGTTATTTTTATTAGTCAAGAATATCAAGAGGGAAATAAAACAACATAGTATTTGCTGTTAAATTCCTAGATTTTGACCCAACAATGATAGCAGAGTACATGTTATTTTAATAATATATAAAGTTTAATAAGTTGATATGATAGTATTATAAAATAATTGAAGTGTTAATCTCTTATGTATCGATCAGTTAACATGAGTTTCAATATTTCTATCAATAATATTTTAAATTTTTTTTTATTAGGAAATCCTTGTTTCTAACCTCAATATTATTTTGAAACTCTACTACTTTTAATTTTAATAAAATGATACATACAAATTCTTATTTATATCCGAACTCTTTATGAAGGAATTATGTGGTGCAAGTGAATTAGATGAAAGAATATATTGTAACTTTTAAAAAAAATGAAAAATACATGATAAGAGTGTGTGTTGTCAAGTATTATGGTCATATGTACAAAGGAGCACATGTTGTGAATTGCATGGGTAGACAATATGCTTGATACAAAGATGTATCTAACTACAGGAAAACAGAAGTTTTTGTAGACACTTTTGTTACGTTGGCACCTATAAACATTGGTAGGCATGTAAGAAAAGAGTCGGGGGAGAACTTGATAGACTATGGGGTTTATGGATATGTGAACTATGTAATGTTAGACTTTGTAACCGTAGATTTATCGTGTGAGAGGGTTACAAACACCAAAGAGGAAGAGGGATTTATTGTGGGATGCAGGTTACAAACACCAAAGATAGAAGATGAGTTGTCTTACTTGTGTATTCGGATGTTGTTAACTTATTTAATAATTTGACGCAACATTCATAGAAGCTTGTATACCAAAGATTAATAAATTATAAATAGATAATTTATCATCTTTTTGGTGAACAAATTGGGCTAGGCGCCCAAACAAAAAGAAAGTAGACTAATTTGGGAAATGTAACCCTATAGCCATCTTTCTTTAGACATAGTTGTCAATATCTTACTACATGCAATGCGTATCTTAAGAAATTTACAATTTTGATACGATTTATGTTAATATCTTAATATTACTAAATATTTCAATAACATCTCTAATATCTAATGATACTTGCAATATCATTACAAGTATGTATGTACGGCATTTTTAAATAATAATCAATTTATCATATTTTAATGATAATAATTTTAAATTTTCAAAATTCAAACAAAATGGAATATAAATTAGGGTTTTGCTAACTAATGTCTTTAGGGTATTGGTTAAGGAAATTAAAATGGTAAGTTTTAAGTTTATAAAACATTTAATGTCCTTGAAAATACAAAAGTGTTGCATTTTTCAATACGAATTGTTAACAATATTCTATAAGTTAAGATAAGAAAATAGTAGGGGTGTACAATATAAGAAAATAGTAAGGGTGTCCAATAGGTTGGTGCAACCTGTTGACCCAACCTAACCAGACCCCATTTGGGTCGGGTTGGATTGGCAGGTCGCACCTGCCTGACCCTGTCACTTGTGTTGGGTTTGATTTATGAGACCCGACCCAACCTGCCAATCTGCCTTTTATATATTTTATTATTATTATTATTTTACTATTTTATATATATTAAATATATATATACATACATATACTTATTTTCTTTTTATTATTAGATTTATTTTCTTTTTGGCCTAAAACCATTTTATGCATTAAAAGATAATATATATATATATATATATATATATATAAATTTATAACATATTTTTATTATAAAAAAATAAGTTAAATAAAATAAATAATTTTTTTTTAAAAAGAGGGATCACCCGCCGACCCACCAAACTCAACCCGCCTGAGGCGGGATGTAGGTTTGGCGGGCACCAACAAAAAGAACTCAAAATTGACCCAACCCACCTAAAGTGGGTTGTGCCTCAAACATGGGCATATCTGACTTGACCCATGTTCACTCCTAAAAAATAGAATATCATAAAAAAGATAAGATAAGACTTATTGTGTGCATGAACTAAGTCCCACATTAGTTGGTTTAAAAAATGAGAGAATAACTTTTTGTGTCCACAAAATTGACACGTGGCATTACACGTGACATGCCACTTGGCCAAGTTAACTGTCACGTTAGTAGTTAACGACCCAACTTGATGGCAGAAACTAAATCCTACCAAAAACAATTTGTCAGAGAATATTCCTTAACAAAAAAAAAATTAGGAATAAAACACAAAAAAATGTAATTTTTGAGGGATTAAAAACATATTTAATCCGTGTAACAATTTACTAATTCTTTTAACATATTATTTGTATTGGTGAACAGAGCAGCATGAAAAATTGAGAAGGTTACTTACAAGTCCACTGGTATTACAATAGATTGGTTGTTATTGATCTAATAAAAGCCTGCAAGAATTCCTCAAGAAATTAGTTGTGTAGTTGTTTGGGACCAAAAAATTAGAGCACCAATTAGGGACGCTAAGTTTTTAATCTTTGGGAGTGATTAGGGTTCGTAAGCTTAGAGAAGGAAATTGCCACAGCAAAACCAACTCAGAGAAACCAATGTCAAGCCCCAGAGTGGTCTTTGAATGGAAGACGCCACCGCCGAATCTTATCAGGGTATGATCTTTTGTGGTTCTAGGACACCCCTCCCTCTGGTTTATGTATGTGTATCCGTCTCTATCGTTCAAACTCCCTTTTCTTATATCTTGATACGTGCACAGGTGGGTAAAAAAAAAAAAATAAACTGGACATTACATCATTAGTGGACAAGATGAAGATTTCAACATGCTACGAATTAATGTTATCTTATTTTGGCCATGTTGGGTCATTATCTTATTTTATTTATGTTTTGTTTATTTATTGTAAATATTTAGAACATTTAAATTTATTTTATTTTATTAGCTCAATCTTAGGTCTATGGTTATAGGGCTCATCTTTAGTTTAAATTAGTTTTTATCTTTAGTTTAAATTTGAATCTAATGTAAGAGGTTATAAATACCTCATAAACTAGTACAACGAAGGACAACTTTTTGATTAATGAAATTTTTATTGTTTTCTCTCTAGAAAACTTTCTTTGCAAAGGGGAGATCTCTTTGTGTGTGCAAGATGAGTGATTTGCTTTGCTTGTTGCATCAAGAAATTGAGTAATCTCATTCTAAGGTAATTTCTTGCTCTTATCCCAATCATTTATGTTTCTAATGGCAAGTTCCTTAGGGGTTTAGTAGAGAGGGTTTTTATCATATTCTTTGTTCCGAGTTAAAGTGTGTGTTGGGGTTTCAGGATCTTTATATCCTTGGGGTTCCGCATCATTTGGTATCAGGGCAAGGTTTAGATAAATTCCTACTTATCTACCGTTTTTGTTATTATTCAATTTGAAAAAAAAAGCCAAAAAGCAAAAAAAATTTTTTTTCTTAAATTGAGTTTGATTTAATTTTTGAAGTACAGCATCCTAAAGCAATCAAGAGAGATAAAAGGCAAGAGTGGTGAGCACAAAAGAAGGTAAAAATCAATTTGAGTGGAAACACGTGAGAAGAGTGATGAGGTTATTTTACTAACATTTGTACAAGTTATTTAAATGGCTGAAATCAACTTTGAAGATGATGAACAAGACATTTATAGCTAAATTTCAGAGGATAAATAGTAAATTTGATGAGATAGATGAGTGGAAAAAAGAGGTGGATCGAACTACACTCATAAATCGCAAACAAGAAAATAAGAGGAATAGAGGTTCAAATTCAACGAAAAAATGTGCTAGATAAAAGGAAGAAGAAGGCTCCACAACTGCATGATTCAAAAGGCAGTTATAATTTTTCTTCTTCTACTGCCACTTCTTGTCTCAATGAAATTGTGTGCTTCAAATGTTAAGAGTTTGGTCATTCTTTTTATGATTGTCCGAACGAAATAACCATGGTCCTTAAGACTAAAATTGAGTGCTTCAAGTGTCAAAAATTGAGTCATTCTTTTTTAAATTGCCCAAGTGAAATAACGACAATCCTTAAGAGAATAAAATAATATATGAATCTAAAAGTGATGGTAATGATGAGTCTAGTGGTGATAATGATATGCCACCTTTGAAAGATTATTCTAATGATGACGGGCATGTTGAAGATTTTGTGCATGGTGAATTCGTGTGCTAGATGATGAGTGGCAGAACAAATAGTATTTTGAGGATAATGGTCCGAAGATCACTCTTATTCCATTATCACCCCAAAGATGTTTATCTTGACCAAGTGAAACTTCAATAATTTTCTCCTAAAAATTTAGTATATGAAGATTTATTCCTAAACGAGGCACCACAAACTTTGTTACATGTTGTTACTAATGATGTGCGCAAGACAAAGAAAGTTAGAACAATGAACATGAAGGCACAAGCAATGTTTGAGAAGAGAAGTAGGTTAACCGCTCAAGAACTGTATGAAGGGCGAAAGCATGTGGTGTTTCAACTTGTTGATTGGGTTTGATTCCATTATTGGAAGATTCGAGGATGAATCTTTTTTGAAGAAGGGGAGAAGGATACGTGCACCAGGGTGTCAAAAATAATAAATAAATTGGATATTACATAATTAGTGGACAAGATGAAGATTTCAACATGCTACGAATTGATGTTATCTTATTCAGGCTATGTTGGGTCATTATCTTATTTTAATTATGTTTTGTTTATTTATTTTAAATATTTAGAACATTTAAATTTATTTTATTTTATTTTATTTTATTAACTCAATCTTAGATCTATGATTATGAGGCTTATCTTTAATTTAAATTAGTTTTATCTTTTATTTTATCTTTAGTTTAAATTTGAATGTAATGTAAAAAGTTATAAATACCTCATAAACAAGTACAGTCAACTTTTTTATGAATGAAATTTTTATTGTTTTCTCTTTAAAAAACTTTACTGCAAAGAGGTGATCTCTTTCTGTGTGCAAGGTGAGTGATTTGTTTTGCTTGTTGCATTAAGAAATTGAGTAATCTCATTCTAAGGTAATTCTCAATTTCTTGCTCTTATCTCAATTATTTATGTTTCAAAGGGCAGGTTCCTTAAGGGTTTAGTAAGGAGGATTTTTATCCTATTCTTTATTCTGAGTCAAAGTGTGTTGGAGTTTTGGGTTCTTTATATCCTTGGGGTTCCGCATCATATCTCTTCCTTCTTGCCCCTTTTTCCTCTCTGCTGACTCCCTCTCATTTTTTCCCGATTTTTCGTCGAAGCCCCTCGTCTTGCCATCCTTTCCCCTCACTTTACCTCTTCTCATCAACCCAAGATCCCTACCAATACTGATAGAACATCCCTTCCCTCTTGGCTCATGCTAGGGTTCCTACTCTTTCTGTACTTTCATCCCAAAAGGCCCTCCATATTCCAGATTTAGCCTTTTTCCTTCTTCTCTTTCACCTGCTGGTTTATTACCTAAGTTATGCTAAGGTCTGACTAAGCTACAATGACTGGTCCCCATCAAGAGAAGCTTTTTGTGGCATCCTAGGGAAACAGAGTTTCGTTTCCCTGAAGTGCCACGTCTTTCCAAAATCACAACTCCCAGACCTGCATAGTTCCCTTTGTACTAGGCCAGATCCACTTACTCGCGTTCACTGGGCTTAGGCGTTATCCACGCCATCCTTCACGCGGAGTGGGCCACAACCAGCCCATTAATTACCTTAATAAACATTTTGCTCAACAAACCAGTGGTTTTGGGCTCCTGTGCGAGCGCAAATTAAAACCATGTGTGGAATTATGACATGTTTGTTATGAAATACAGAAGTCACAATAATTAGTAGGTAGGCCACAACACACTTAATTTTATAGTGCGACCATGTAGAAATTTTACGCAGCAATAACTACATCGCAATGACTGTAATACATGCTGCTACCACGACCGTAAATTAAACCATGCTTGAAATTATGGGATGTTTGTTATGAAATATAGAATTACACAAGTGGTTTTAGTGCCAAAATGTGTTACTTTTAATTATTAAAAAGTGATGGTTCAATTGTCGCTCTGTTGAGCATATTCAAGCTCAATGCGTGTACCCCCACAGCTGCAGGAGATGCAAACTTTAGACTATATAAACTTCATTCAAGTGTTTTAAGCAACCGATGTGGGACTTCTCTAAAGGATGTTTGTTCATTTATTCATTACAACTTTATAAATGAGTACTTCGCAATTAGTTATGATCATATTACTTCCTTTCTATAGTTTTTATTTTTTGAGAAATAGAATAATATCAACCATTAATTTCTATATGATATCAATACCCTTAAAAATATTGAGGATGTCAAGAGAAACTTCTATTAGAAAAAGAAAACTTTTAATGTGTTCTGGCTCAAAACTCAAACATTGATGTTCTGGTACAATTAAATTGTTTTTGGTTACATGAGAAAAGAAACAAAAACAACAAATGGCTAGACAAGATCAGCCTCCAACAACATCTTCAAACGGCTATCCAGAGATACCTGGAAGCTCTGGGCCACCACCCCAATTCTCACAAGGTAATCAACACTTGAGTTCGCAGTTCGGAGGACATGAGAAAAAGGAGCCTCCCAGTTTCTGTTGCAAAGAGAACCAAT
>QANU01044385.1:392643-473220 GCA_003254905.1 Nissolia schottii
TTTCTCACATTTTAGTTAACTCTTGACGGTTCATTTTTTATATTATTTAAAATTAAAAATTTTCAATTCTTTTTTTAAGATTATTGACATTGCAAACAAAACAAACTAATTGAATAAAAACAAATCAAACTAATTGCATGTGAATACAAGATAGTTCTTTAGGCATTCGAATTGAAGGCTTCTTTTTCAACAAAAGTGGTAAAAGTTGTTGACAGTGTTTGGGAAAAAATTCTTAGACACACAAATCAAAGCAAATGAACACGAGAATTTACGTGATTTGACCTTAGCTACTTGTATTCACAAACGAGAAAGTACCAAATCTATTAAATTTAGGAGCAAAATTACAATCACCAATAAACAACTTTTGTAAGATTAAAGTTGTAAAACATCTCCTATGACAATTTTTGTGGACAAAGTTACAAACTCTCTACCACGATAATTTTTTAGGACAATGTTGCAAACTCTACCATCACAACTTTTGAAGATAAAGTTGCAAACCCCCCACCACACCTCTTGTACTACTGCTACTCGCAAAACACGCCACTTGAGATCTCCGTCAAGAAGACTTTCAACACAAGAGACCAACACCTAGATCCTCCACTGCTCACATCTTTGATCCCTTCTCATACCTCAACCAATTCCCCTTGCAAGTATTTATAGGCTCACAACAATTTACAAGACAATCAACTAATTACAATCTCAATCTTAATAATTTATAATTTTCTATTTTCATCCAATCAACTCTCTCATATGTTTTTGTCATATCTTTCTACTATGTATTTTATCATATCAATCAAACTAATCACAATTTTTTTATGATAATTACAATTAAAACACAAATCTCACAAACATAGGAAACTATCAATTACCATATTTCCATAGGAATTTAAGTGAAACTCAAAAATCTCTACCTTGAGCCAAATTTCATACCAATCTTCATCCACAAATTACCAAACAAATCTTCAACTCAACACATCATAATTGTACCTCTACCATTAGATACACTAGAAGCGGCTTAGAACTCGCTCTCGTACATCATACTAGTTGTTGGGAAAAAATTCCTTCAGCCATACAAATCAAAGCAAATGAACATAAGATAATTTACATTGTTGATTCAATTTGTAAAATTAAAATATGATGACAAACATGATATGAACCTTTTAATGTGGGTTAGTGTTTCAGGATTAATATTGTTTTAGATTCAGAATTTGTTTAGAAACTAACTCAGCCCAAGCTTGGTGATTGATATAAGTGGACAAAAATAAAGAGGCAGCTAAAGTCCATATATTATGGTCCAACAAAGAATCCATGAATGCTCAAATTTATAAGGTCAAACCCGTGTTAAAGAAAGGCAAAAATGAAGTAGCCCAATAGATTAGCCCAACAAAATTTGAGAGAAGAAGCCATCAGATTTTTCTCATTGGAACAAAGAAAAATAAAAGGGGAAGAAACCAAGAAGGGCTAAATTTCAATTATTCACTCAATGAGTGAATTCAATTATCTTGATTTTCTTAAATAAGAAGTCATGAGAAACTTGAGGCTCAAACAGAAACTCCATAATAAGATACTTTTGTCAAAATTGATTGATAAGAAGTCAAAGATTCTGGATATATAGGAAAACTACGATTAAGGGGGAGCTTACACTAAGGGGGAGCAAATCTGCTAAAAGAGGTATATCTAAAACCCCTTCTAAAATTTCCTTGAATGTTTGTCATCAAGGGGGAGATTGTTGAGTTAGAATTTGAAACTATTTGATGACAAACACTATGTGAATATTTTAATGTGTGTATTAAAGTGTTTCAGGAAAAGTTAGATCTATAATATTCCAAGATTATTCTTTAGTACAAAAAAGGGAACAATCCATGGTCAAATATTTGAAGCAAACACAGACCATAAAAGTGAAGGGGCCCAATGTATAGTTCTCAAATTGAGAAAGAAATTGGAAAGTTTATTGAGTACAAACAAAAGGGAAGGAAGACATAATTACATAGTCAAAAAGGAAATATGACGGTGCTGGAAAGGAAAAACCGTGTGGCAAATGAGGAAACACACACACACACACACACACACACATATATATATAATATAAATATGTTGCTGGAAAAATCAACAAACATGACTTGACAAGATCAATTGGAAAAGGAAATTTGTGAAGTTATGTGATGGTGCTGCAAGAACAGGAAAGGAAAACGTGTAGAAATGAGGAAACATAAATGCCAATATATGCTGCTGAAAAATCGAAGAAAGAGAACAACATGACTTGACAAGACCAAAACTACATTGAAAAAGGAAATGCAAGCTGCCAAAGGAAACAATATTTTAATAAAGGAAATATGAGAAAAGGAAGAAACTTGCTCCAAAAGAGAAATGTCCATATTTGATGAAAAGAAAAGAAAAGAAGGTATCAGCATAATTCAAGGAAATGGAAGAAAGAGAAATGTACTTATAATGATGACAAGCTGAAATTTCTCAAAAGGAAGAAAGAGAAACAAAATGAATGATTGACATTGAAATAACAACAAAAGAGAAAATTTGGGAAAAGTATGAAATTAAGCTATCAAGGACAACTTTCTTTCAAGAAACTTTCCTAGACTAAAAAGACTATGATATAGCTACAAGTGAGGCAAAAAGAATAGAACAAAAAGGAAAGCAATTTTTATGGCCAAAAGAAAGATGAAATCAGGTGAAAAGGGGAGCAAAAAAAAAACGTGATGGATGCAAGAAATTGGAAATCAAAGTTCATGGAAGATGAAGCAAGAAACACGTTCTTCTTGCAACGGTCAAAAGGACCAAATTGAAGCACATGTGTAAAAGTCTTATTAAATGAGCATCAGCGAAAATTGGAAGGAGCTTAGCGGATTGAAATCAAAAGAACAAAGAAAGAGAGAATCATTGAAGAATGGCAAAAACGAAGGAGATGATCTCAAGCTTCAAGAATATGCTAAGGATCGAGTATAAATGGAAGTGTCTTCACCATTCTAAAGACACACAAGACCACCATTGAAAGGTTAATTTTTTAAAGCGAAAGACTTCTCTTAGATTCAACCCCCATTCTCTAAGCCACACAAAACCATCATACATGATTCAACCTCAACTGCCTACATCCACGGATGAGAAGGTACCAAATTCGTTAAATTTGGGAGCAAAATTACAATCACCGATAAATAATTTTGGCACGGCTAAAGTTGCAAACCATCATCTATAACAACTTTTATAGACAAAGTAGCAAACCCTCTACCATGGCAACATTTGAGGATAAATTTACAAACTCGCTACCACGACAAACTTCTCGCTAGGAATACTTGACCCACACCTAGACCCACAACTACTCACATCTTCGATCCCTTCTCATACCTCAACCAATTCCCTTTGCAAGTATTTATAGGCTCATAAAAATTTACAAGACAATCAACTAATTACAATCTCAATCTTAATAATTAATATTTTTCTATTTTCATTCAATCAACTCTCTCGTATGTTTCTATCATATCTTTCTACTATATCTTTTATCATATCTTTCTATCATATCAATCAAAACAATCACAAATATTTTGATGATAATTATGATTAAAACACAAATCCTTCAAAAATAAAAAACTATCAATTACCATATTACCATAGGAATTTGGGTCAAAGCCAACAAATTGGACAACTCAACAACTAATGAATCATATTCATAGCCTAAAATTGTTCCTAAATATGTAATTAATACCCAAGATGGATTCCCACAATTGGTGTGTCCCCTTGTTTGGGTATTCTATGAATGAAACGTCTCGAAGGTCTGACCTGCGAAACTAGTTCTAAAAGGAGGAAAAGTGACCATGGTGGGTTGTTTGGGTACATACAAGAGACATATATGAAGGGATTTGTGTACTTTTTATCTCTGTGCTCACTAATTTGTATCTTTCTCTCAGCAACTATATCTACACTATCTCAATTGGTGGAGGCTAGCATGGTGCTTCATATGTTGGGGGGCACATGCCATGGCGCCCTACTCCAACCTGAAATTTAAGTTTTAAATTTATATTTATGACACGCATTTTATCATTTATTCCATTCCCAACCTACAAAAATTGAACATTTGCAAGGGAAGCCCCTCTGCCCAGTGTAAAATGACAAAATTACCCTCCTTATTCCCCTTTTCCCTCAGCTCCTCCCTCTCCTCCCTTTCTCTCAAACACCAACCACAACAACTGTCGCCGCTGCTGCCGCCGCCGTCGCAATCTTCAGCAGCCAACCATGACCACACCCACCACAACCCCCCGCCACCATCTCATCCCTCTCCTAGCCCTCTTCCTTTCCACCATCATCGCCGAGAACTACCCCGACTTCACCTTTGACTTCTTCGACAAAACCCAAGCCTCTAGACTAATCTTCCAAGGCGACGCCAAGCTCTCTTCCACCTCCAAAACCATCTAGCTCACCTCCACTGATGCCAACGACAACCCCAAGAAGAACAGCGTCCGTCGCGTCCTCTACTTCGCCCTGAACCACCTCTGGAAAAAATCCAACGGCCTCAACCAGGTCTCCTCCTTCGAAACCACCTTCCGATTCGTCATCTCCTCCACCACCAGGGAGATCTTCTGCGACAGCCTGACCTTCTTCTTCGCCCCCGTCAACTCCACCATCCCCAAGGACTCCGACAACAGCTTCTTCGGCCTCTTCAGCAGCAACGCCCTCGGCCCTTCCATCGACGTCCTGGACTCCCCGTACCACATCCTGACAGTTGAGTTCGACACCTACATCGACAACCGCTGGGATCCAAACTTCGATCCACTATACCGTCACATTGGGATCGATGTCAAATAAATGATGTCAAAAAGAATGTCAACAAACGGGGGCGGCGGCGGCGGTTGTTGTTGTGGTTGGTGTTTGAGAGTAGGGAGGAGGAGAGGGAGGAGCTGAGGGAAAGGGAGAATAGGGAGGATAATTTCATCATTTTACACTTGGAAGAGGGGCTTCCTTTGCAAATACTCAATCTTTGTATTTGGGGCACAAATCAAAATAAATGATAAAATGTGTGTCATAATTATAAATTTAAATCTTCAATTTCATGTTGGAGTGGGGTACCATGACATGTGCCCCAATATATGGGGCACCATGGTAGCCTCCACCATGTCAATTTTACTATGTTAAATACATGTTCTTAGAGAAAAATGGTGTTCCAAGCTAAATCAGATGATCGAGGAAATATAATAAAAATTATGGGTAAATTACATTGATATAGCTAAGTGAAATTACACATATATTCCCTCTAGTTTAAAAAGTTAGACTAACCTCTTCTGATGTACAATGTAATCTTTTAGAGATAATAGAGTTATACGTCATTTGTTATCAAAGTTTTTTTTTAATTATGCTTTTCCATTTTCACATTCAACAATTTTACAACGTAGTAAGGGGTTGTGAAGTATGCTCACCGTAAAATGTGAGAGTCATAATTAAAAAACCACCGTACTAATAAATGATGTTTAATTCTGTTATCAATAAGAGAGGTTAGTGTTTATCGGTGGAGATAAGTGTAATTTTTTTAAATTAGAGAAGAGGTCGACATAATATCAATGAACCTCATAGGAGGTTAATTTAATTTACCCTAAAAGTATTATATGCTCATTGCAACGAGAAATTTTTATAGGTTATTGGTGTATAATTCAGACAAAACATTCCAACAACTATAGTTTCATAAAGACAAAAGAAATATAGATAAAAAATATTTAAAAAAAACTTAAAATCTAAGTCAAAGTAAAACTATATACTAACCATACATCAAATTAAATCTTTCATAAAAAAAAGAAATTAAATCACACTCATTTCCTCTCGAATTGTAAATTTGTCTCAAAGGAACATTAAGTTTTACAAACCATTAAACTAACCTCTTCTTTTAACAAAATAACTGCTACTTCTGTTAAGTCATGTACGTGACATATAACTACCAAGTTGGTCCTAGCAATAATAGCCGTTCAAAAAAAAAAGGATGATCAAGATAATATTTATAAAATAATAACATAATATTTTCTTTTTATACTTTAATAATATTTTTTGCTTAATTTACCAATTTGTCCCTCACCATTGTTTAATTTATTAATCATTCTCGCCGCACTTCCACGTTGGCACCGATGCCGACCTAACCCTACTCTCGTCGTTGGAGCTATAACCCAAGTCATCGACACCACCATCCTGCCCCCAGTTTAGTCTTTACTTTGCTCTTATTCAAACATTTCACGGGACAAACCCAAAAAAATAAAAAATTGATAAATATTGGCACACAAACACAACACGTGCACCATCTCCATTCTCATCTGTAATTCATTGCTCTTGTTCAAACAATTTATGGGACACAACCCAAAAAAATTATAAATTTAACAAGATAGCAACAGCAAAAAAAAATAAAAAAATAGAGAGAACCATTTTAATTCATACAATAAAAATAAAAATTTATTAAATTTTTTTGAATAACTTGTCATGCACCATCATGGATGAATACATTGTAGGTTGAGTTCTGTTCCACCACTTTATTTGCCCCCACTTGAGTTAGAGGCCTCGGTGAATGCCTAACGAACTTTGTGTTATATAAACTACATTCTAGTCTTTGAAAGTAAAGATGTGAGACTTGTCTAAAAGAATGTTCATTTAATCATCACATCATTGAAAGACAATCAATGCAATTCCCCAGGTTAATTGTGTGGTGCTCTTGCTGTGTCAATCGTGATTTAATCGAATTCGTGGATGTCCATCTTTCGTGATGATGAATTGTACCACTGCTATAGTGATGTCTTTTTAATTAAGTAACGAGAGCTTAGGAGGAGGAATTGGATTCCATATATAACAGGAAATAAGTCTTGTGAAATTGATATTATTGTCATCTTAGGAGAGTTATGTTATTTGTACTCATTATTCATAAGCTGATTCATTAGTCATCTACTATTTTGATGAAATCTCAATAGGGTTCAAATCAACCCCTAATATTTTTTTTTTGTAGCTAATTTGGGTTGTTTCAACTAATCCAAGAGTGTTGCTTAAGGCTTTGGCCTTCTTGGCTACTAATTCTGCTAAATGATAATTAGTTATCTGAGTAGTTAATCCAGTGACAATTTTTTGGGTGAACCTCAACTTGCACTTTAAAATAATCTTGTCGTTCACTAAAATAAAACTAAAAAGTCTTATAGAGATATATAATACAAAACCATTAAAATTCTCTTATTTAACTAGCTTATGCTTTTAAGAGATACAGTATTTAAGAAATCTAGATTAATTATTCATCTTAGTCAATTACCAATAAAAAATCTCTCTTAGGACTAGCCTCCCCTAGTATTTATGCCTGAAGTCCAAAATCTATCTGTGTGACACAACAATTACAATGCTAGTTAATATATAGAAATAAATTTTAGTGTTATTCAATTATCTTGAAAAATACAAAAGTGATGGTTCGTTGCTCAACTTAACCATGCTCGGTGCAAAGTGCTTCCAGTGTCCCCTTAACGGGTAAGAGAGTCGTTTGCTCTGATAAGGCAACATCCACTTACTAGTAAGTGGTCATCCTCCCCACTATCCCAAACGAAGTAGACCTGATAGCTTTAGATAAGCTCGGATCACTTCAAATTATAGTGAGGAGCACCCTCACGCACAATGCCTGGCCTACGAGGTCAAGCTCTATCATCCTAGATGGTGGGAGCTGTAGGGAACAACAACCGCAACATTCCACCACCTTATTGCCCCCACGTGGGTCACAAGCCTGCGTTGCCAGGCTCAGCAAGCGGCTGGTCAAATTCAGGGAAATATAAACTGTTTTAAGTCATTGAAACAACCGATGTGGGACTTGTGAGTTAGAGTATTTCTGCCCCCTCGTTCATGATGATGAATTGTGCCGTGTAGTATTTGTCTGTCTGAGTAAGAATTGGATTCCATGAAACAAACTGGATATGCTTGTCGTCTAATGCAGGCCGCGGATATGCTTTGCTACCGACTGGGTTGAGATATAAGCGTGGACACTTGTGTTACTGTGGGATGGCCATGCTGTTTTGTTATTATTATTTCTTCAAAAATTACATTGGTTTTAACAAGCTTTGAACTTAATACTTCATACATATTACATAAATTGTTTACCACTAAACTAATTTTGGTGGCTTTTTAAATTGTGAAAGATATTATTCTTGCAATTCTGAAAAATGAAAGATTAACGGTTGTTTCCTCTCTTAATAAGGATGCTTCCAAAAATTAAACTTGTGAACCCATCCTCACAGAGAGTGTGGATGTGCTTTATTAATCGCACAAAATTCGTGCTCGTTGGATCCAGAGAAAAGAGTAATTAAATTCATAAATAAAGAGTACTAATAAAAGATTTAAAATAACTCTTAAGAAACTAAGGAGCTATAAAAAAAATTCTAAATATTTAGTTTGATTGGAAAAGGAAGAAAATTTGTCTTAGATAAATTAAATAAATTTTAATTAGAAATGATTGAAATAGAACTTCTTTAAAAAGTATAAGAAATATTATATATTAAAAATATGTAAAATAAACATTAAATTAAGTTTTGAAACTATTTGTATTATTTATAAAAAAAACTATTTTTATTATTGCATATAGGTTGTATTTAAATTATTTTATTTATTTTAATTAAAATTTATTCTAACTTATTTTATAAAAAATAGTGAAGTCATATTTTTTTATAAATTAACTAAGAAAAATGGAAGGGTATTTTGGAGAATTGTCTAAGATAATTGTAAAGTGAGAGCGGAAATAGACAAAAGGGAGTGACAAAGTCACTTCTCTACATCAATTGAAAAAACTTTTATTTCATATGAATATCATAAATAATTCATGATTTCTTAGTCGTGCGCATGTGCGATAAATAATTATTGGCTAACATACATACATAGAAAGGGAGAAATTTGATGGTGTTAATAATGAAAAGATCATTTAACTTTTTTAAAATATGAAATAAAAAGAAAATCAAGTGTCAATTAATGTTTTATCACTTAATATATTTTTTATGCCTAAATGTACCAATGTAAAACTTCTTGTTATACTGCTTGTAATATTGCATCGATAACCTAAATATTTTGGATCTGTCATTGCTTGTACACAAATCATTCTAACAATCTTTCACATCTCCAGTGATGAATCATTGACAAGTGCACACACTTATTCAAGTAATAGAGAGCGAGAAAGAGTATTGTCTCCAAAGATTGAGGTGCCAAACAACAGTTTAACTCAATTTCCAATTAGATAAACATAATTTGGGATTGAAGAAAGGTCTAATGAACTAACTAGAATCAAGCAAATATTTATGATTTTTTTTTCATTTTTAATTAAAGAAAAATACAAACAAAGTAAAAGAGGGGGAAAAAAACAATTGTGGTAAAATGGTTGGGGGTCGAATTTCACTTTGACCGATGTGTCTAAAGAACTCTCACTTAAACAAGCTTCAATTTCATATTTGATGTCAAATTTCCCAAGTTAACTAACCACCAATTCCTTGACAACTTCAAGCAACCACACATTTCCACAAATCTATTCCTAGATAAAGTTAAGTCATGGTGTTCATCACATGCGCAAGCACATATACAAATTTCTTGAGTCAATATATGAACCCTAAATCAATTCATGAATGGCCAAATCCCAAAAGCATCAAGAACAATGAAAGCACCCAAATAATGAAAATAAAAACTTGCATTAAGCAAGAGAATCAAGTTCTCATAATCTAAATCAAGCTACATCATGTTGTGGTTTTAAGTGTGAGAATCAAATCTCACATTGGTTAAGTTTGAGATAAATGAATAATATATATTTGAGAGGACTTATAAACTCATTACCTTAGGTTTTGAGTTAAAATGTGGCGTTTAACCCGTTTTGTATCTCACTTAACCCATTAGATTGAGATCTTCTCCAATTTTGGACTCCCATCGCAACTTTAAATCCAACACATCATCACCCTAACACAAGGATTTAGCGACTTAGAAATAAGAGGATAAAAGAGACTAAAGAGAGGTAGAAATCATGAAAACATAAAGACCCCGATGATTTTGACTTTGATATCGAGGACTTTGATATCCCTACTCCTGCTCCTGATCGACATACACTACCAGTTAGGAGGAGGGGAGGGACACATGCATCCCAGCAATAGTACAAAGACCCCGATGATTTTGACTTTGATATTGAGGACTTTGATATTCCTATGGATGATGAGCTCGAGCCCTCCCCCAACAGCAGCCATATGCTTCTAGTAGTCACTATCCAGGAAGGGAAGCGTCAGTGGGGTTTTGGCAGCTCCAGGAGCCATATCTTGAATCGACATTCTATGCTTTGGGTCAGGTGGACATTGGATTGTCTTTAGGCGAGATTTTCTTGTTAAAGTCGTAGAATCCAATGGGTGATGGCGATGTCTATTGGCCTCACCTGTAAACGCCGGTTGCACCACACTGGGATGACAGGTTCTTGGGGACTGATAAGGATGTGGAGCAAATTTGACAGTTCTAGCTGACATCACTTCCCCCTTCCCCCAACACGACTGCCATGGAGCGAGATCTTCTTGGTGCCTTGGAGTAGGTAGCGTCTCCTCCAGCATCTCCATTGGGATCACACGGTGAAGACGGGACCTAGGGAGAGCTCAATAGTAGCATCCATGCCACTCGAGTCGTTCGAGGCGCACATAGACATGTCACACAGGAGGAAAATATCATATCCTAGGAGGTCAGCACCATGATGTTGTCGATAGATAGTTTAGAGTCATTTTGGTTTTGTATATGATGTATGGTAACTTTATGTAGTCATATGTATGTTATTTTATAAAGTATGTTACTTTATTATGTGATTCATTTTGTTGAATTTGTTATTTTGTTATGGCTAATTTGTTTACGTATGAATAAAGAATAAAAGTTACTAACAACTTAATAGAAAATGACATAACAAATAATAAGTCATCCATAAAACGCATTTATAAAGAAACATATCATATAATGAAACATTATTTTTTTCATAAACCTTGGTACACACTGTAACTGAGAAAGACTTTGTAATTTTGAACATTTTTCTAAAAAAAAAATTGAAATTTTATTACAGGAATCGATTTAAATCAACTCCTAATTAAAAAATTTAATTAATTATTACTTAAACGAGAGATGCTTTAAATTGACACCCTTTTTTTTTTAAAAAAAATAATTTATTTTAATTTGATGCATGTGCGCACTGTAACACCCTAGCTAACTGTTTACGCGTACGTCGCAAACAATGCTTACTAGGTTGTTATCTGCTTTGGTTGGGTTACTTTTAGCCCCTAGTTTTACACTTGAAAATATTTCTTATTTGANTTCACAGAAATTTCTAAGCATTTATCTAGCGATATTTTCACTAAGGAGAAAGCGGGATGTTACACGCACACATCAACCTTTTGCTCCCTAAAAAGTCTTGTTTGCGAGAATACCAAATCAAGTCAAACACCCCCCCTCCCCACACACACGCACGCACTTCAGGAAGTGATTCACACACATTGCTCCCTTCATCATTTGTTTCTTAAATCCCTTTTTTCCCTATAAATTGCTTCAAACTCTAGCCAAATAATATATATATATATATAAATAGCAAAGATCCATTACTAGCTCCTTAATCACTGTCTCATAACCAAGGATTTGTTATTTGTTGAGGAGAAAATGGCGAATGCAATCAAATTCTTTAATTTGAACACAGGGGCCAAGATCCCTTCTGTAGGATTGGGAACATGGCAAGCTGAGCCTGGTGTTGTTGCCAAAGCTGTCACCACTGCCATTCAGGTATATCTCATTTTTATTTATTTACTTTGGATTTCTTAGAGTTTTGTTTTTTGCTAGATAGAAGAAATAACTGAGTGTTGATGTTGTTCAGATTGGATACAGGCATATTGATTGTGCTCAAGCCTATTTCAATCAAGCAGAGGTAAAATACTGAATAATTTCCTTTTTGTCATTTAAGGTTTTTTTTATTCCCTCTTTTTTACTTTAATGATAATTAGTTCATACATGCATTTGCACTACTGTTATTATGAGCATATGAATTGTGATGTGATCAAATATTGATTGTTGGATGTCTCAGCTGATGCTCTTTTTACATTAGTGTTTATTGGAGTTGCTTGTACATTAATTTTGCTTTGAAAAAAAAAAAAAAGTGAAAGGCTCAATGACTTGTGCTAGGAATTGACTTGCCTTTTGTTTTATCTTGGTTTTTGTAGATTGGTTCTGCACTCAAGAAGCTGTTTGATGATGGTGTCGTCAAGCGCGAAGAATTGTGGATCACCTCCAAACTCTGGTTTGTTACCTTCTGAAAAATTCTATGCTCTTTCTGAATGTTGGTGCAAATTTGTGCCTTTGATTTGATTGCTGAAGAAATTCCTCTGCTTTCTTGACTAACTCCAGGTGTTCCGATCATGCCCCAGAAGATGTGCCGAAAGCATTGGACAAAACCTTGCAGGATTTGCAGCTTGACTACCTTGATCTCTATTTGGTATGCGTTATGTTTATTGCAATGTGAATTTATGTTGCCATTTTTGGCGAAAGATTAAACTCTCTGAATTCACAGCTATGGTTTAACAATAGAGCGATATGTATTGGTGTTACACAAAAAATTGTAATGCTGAGATCAATAATCATCAAAGGGTTCATTTCATCTACTTTTAGTCTCTTCCTACAACCAATTGAATTGATTTATTTTGTAGATTCATTGGCCAGTCCGCATGAAAAAGGGATCGGTTGGATTCAAGCCTGAGAATCTTGACCAAACCGACATACCCAGCACATGGAGAGCAATGGAGGCACTGTATGACTCCGGAAAGGCTAGAGCTATTGGAGTGAGCAATTTCTCTTCTAAGAAGCTTCAAGATCTGTTGGCGATAGCGCGAGTGCCTCCTGCAGTTAACCAAGTGGAGTTGCACCCGGCATGCCAGCAGACAAAGTTGCACGAGTTCTGTCAATCTAAAGGAATTCACCTATCTGTAAGTTCAGAAGATATAATCAACTTAAAGAGCTTATATTATTCATAGAAATATATCCATTTACTTGTCGAAAAATCTTGAGAGTTCAGGAAGCCAGTATTTATCACATGATGTTAAGATTGTATAGGGCCAGTTGAAAATCGTTTTGGAACATTATATCAAACGGCGGTATCTCAAAAACCATTCTTCTGATAATCTGCATGATGAATTTCTCTCGTAGGGATACTCGCCACTGGGGTCACCTGGAAATCTCAAGAGCGACATCCTTAAGAACCCAGTTGTCAATATGGTCGCGGAGAAACTGGGGAAGTCGCCGGCACAGGTAGCCCTTCGGTGGGGCCTGCAAATGGGGCATAGTGTGTTGCCTAAGAGCACCAATGAGAAGAGGATCGTGGAAAATTTTGATGTCTTTGACTGGTCCATTCCTGAAGACCTGATCCCCAAGTTCTGTGAGATTAAGCAGGCAAGTAGTTGGTTACTTATACTCTTTTTCATCTTTCTGTTAATGTTTTTTTTTACCCTCTGTAACATTTCAGCTAAGGCCGTTAGCGCCGCTAATGATAATGCTAGATAAATGTGCAGATAGATTAATTTTTTGAGTGATTCATGGAATTTACTAATGCAGGGGAGGCTAATTAAGGGTACTGGATTTGTTCATGGGACCTATGGCTCCTACAAGACTGTTGAAGAACTCTGGGATGGTGAACTGTGAGCAAAATGTAGCATTGAGATGTTTACAAATTACCCTTATTCTGAAGCAGATTGATTTTGCTGTTGCTCTGCAATCATCTGGGGCGACCCGTTGAATTTGACTAAGAGTATTTTAGAATCAGACTAGTGTTGTTCTTTGCTTGCGATGATGCAGAATAAGAAACCAACATTTGTTAGTCCTGTACCATTGTTTTTAATGTGCTGAATTTTATTGAACTGAAGTTGACAAGTTAGTGGCCAAAACTTCAAAGAACTTGATATATTTCCTTTTTCCCTTGTGCTCAATTTTATGTGGTTCATGTCAATTAATTGCCACTTGATATTAGTCCCACTTTCTTTATTTAGACTTCTCCAAAAAAAAAAAAATTCTAGAATAAAACAGAAAAATAAAATGAAATCTAAGTTTTCGCCAAACCAAAAACCATAAATATAACTTTTACTCGATAAATGTGCGCAGTATGAAAATAAAAATAAATGAAACTACTATGAATAGAATTTATGAATATTTTGCACATAAACATCTTTAAAAATTTGTCCCACAATTTTTACCTTCATATCAAACATAACTTAAAATAAGTTTGTTACCACATCCGAATGTACAGTTATTGCACAAACATACATATTTGTGTAACTTGCTTAAATCTAAGAGATTCGTTTTTGTTTTTTTTTCATTTGATAAGAAGTTAAATCACATAGCTCAATTTCCATATGAATTTTCTTCTAACTAGCTTTCTTTTGCATGTGATAATGAACTTGAGAATTTTACACTGGATATGTGTTTTGATGATCAATTCTTAAATGTAAATAAAATTAGTAATCTTGCTTATAAGTTGGTAGAGACTATAAGGTATGCCATTTTCTCAATTTTTGTTTCTTCTTTTGAAGTTAACTTTGGTTTTGTACGTAACAACTGCATCAATTGAAATAATTTCCCCTTCTATAAATATCATAAAAATTTGGTTTGGCAATCGCATGTGTGATAAATGATTAAAAGATTGCTTGATAACATACATAAAAATGAGAATACTTTATGGTTTTGGTAATAAAATAAGATCATCTAACGTTTTAAAAATATGAAACCGAATAGATAATGAGTGAAAATTAGTCTTTTGTCATTTTAATTTAATATATTTTTATATGTAAATATAATTATGTGAAATTTTTTGTTATATTTTTATAATCTAATCCGTTGACCTAAATTTTTTAGATTTGTCATTGATCTTAGACTAAATTTGTTGTAGTGAGGCGGACTTACCCTTTTATTAAAAGGTTGTCTTGTTTCTCCAGGCACATACTAAGAAACTAGGTAGGCATATATTCAGTCGCACTAACATTTGGATCTGAAGCCGAACATGTGATTTCCAATGATCCACCTAAATCACAACTCAAAGTAATGAGTGTCAAAAGCATTAGGTTATACCGTTGAACTAGTTTTTATAGATAAATCAATAACAATCCAAAATTTCCAACCTGTGGAACAACAATAATAATAATAATGCATGATATACTTGGCTGAAAGCTTTCATGTTTTGGATAACACATGGAATTTTACTCATGCAGGAGAGGAAGTTTATTTCCTGTACTACCACCAATATTGATTACATTCCCAAATAACTTGGGTGTCAAAATAATTGGTGCCATATCCGGTGTGCACCCAAATTACATGCATATTCAATGTGTACCCATTTTCCTTAGTTTGAGTTGCATAGACCATTGGATTTGGTGCAAACACGATCTGATAGGCATAAACGAAGGAGGTCGCTTAGTGTGGTTAGTGGCGCAGGTGCACCAGCCAGTTAGTAATGTCTGTACTAGTTGGAGGTGTTTCATATTTTTTAAAAAGACAAAATGTATTTGATCGCTGAATTTACAGATAAGGACATATACATTTATGGGTGGTAGGAGAAAGTACAAGTCAAATTTTGGGATTTGAAAAAATGTGTGTATATATATATATATATGAATAATTAATTAATCCATGTGGTGGGAATAAATAAAATTTAGCTTTAGCAAATTTTTTTTTTTCCAAATTATCTTTCATTGTCCATGACATTTTGTTTATTGTTACTTATAATATTTATTTTATATGAATAAATATAAATTAGTGAGTCACTGACATTGCATCACGATGAGAATTAAATGTTTATTTAGCTTGAATTACAAAGTTGTATAGAGTTATGTTAACTTTAATTGAAGACTTTAGTAAATGTTTGTGTTTTTTTATTCATTCCAAATTATCGTTCATTGTTGCATGTCATTTTGTTATTGTTACCTAAATTTTTTATTTTATATAAAAAGATATAAATTAATAGGTCACTAACGTTGCATGAATACTTTTTGTAAATGAACTTAATATTTTTAACAGAGAAACTGAGAGGTGTTAAAAATAAAATGGAAATTTTTTGCCTTACCCCATATAGAATAGGCCATGTATCCAGTGTTCTCCTACTATTAGAGAACTTTAAATGTGCACCCATTTTTGACTTATTGGTATAGGTTAATGGGTATTTTCCATTAAATAATGTGTGGCAAAGACATGAATAACCTTTATTAAAATAACCACAATAGCCTTTGCATGTCCACATGATTGCCTCGATGTTGTCTAGAAAGGATTGTGCTTGGTCAACTCAATTGATACAAAACCCTGTGAATTGAATCGTAATTGAATTGACTCGCCTGGCCATACACAGTGGATTGGTGTGTTCAATACGTTCAGTACTCCTAATTAATTTTATATATTTGTTGTTTGAACGAATATCTTGAAATGACAAAAAACTGCTTTAACCAGGTTACCCATGAGTTCAATACAAAGTATCTATAAATTTGTAATATTTGTAAAATTATGAAAATTAAGTTTGTACATTATTAAGTATAATGTTTTTTCACTTTTTTAAATAAAATTTAGAATGTAAAACATTCTTGATAATTTTGTAATGTTTGTGCATTCATACATATAAAATTTGTGCACTGCTATTTTTAATGTTTGTACATTTTTAAATAAAATTCAGATTATACATAACTCTGAACTATATGTTTATAGTGTAGTCCAAATAAAGTTTGTGCATGAATGTGCATAAATTTTATGCTTTAACACATGTAATATTCGTGTTTTAGTGTCATAGCCAGGTGCGCGACCCGGGTCGACCCGAATTAGTCAAGGTTAAGCCTTGGATAACAGATAGGCAACCTAAAAAAAAAAATTGGTCAAACAAATATGTGCACTTAGTTACTTAAAAAAAGATAAAAGGAAAAGAAAGAGAAATTTGATACCATTATCACAACTTGATGCTTCAAAAATAATTTATATCGGAGTATTTTTAACATCATGAATTTGATGGAATAAAATAATTATCCACAACATATTTTTTTTAGGTTAGTAGCTCGATATCCAAGACTTAACTTTAACTAATCCGGGTCAACCTGGGTCACCTCGCTATGACAGATGAGTCTCCAACGAGGATAACTGCGTACATAAGTTCTCGAATTCGAAATCTTACTTAACCGATACCAAGCAGCTTACCACTTAAACCAATTCCCGATGGTTCACAACATATTTTTCAACAATAAGGGGATGGGAAATACTAGATCTGTTGGTGGGTTAGAAAATGATTAGATATATAGAGTTACATCTGAACAAATACGTTTTGTCACAACGTGATTCGCTTCCATTGAGTCTGTGTCTACATGGCGGATGATCTTCGATTGTTGGAGTTGAACACAGCTGCTAAGATACCTTCTGTTGGTTTGGGCACTTGGCTTGCCGAACCTGGCGTTGTTGCTGACGCCTTGGCCACTGCTATCAAGGTTTTTTCTGTTTCGATTTTATCAAGCTCTTTTTTATCAGTTAGGATATCCACAAAAACAAAGTAATTTCAAAGACGGGGTTTCTTCTCTTATGAGAAATGATAATCTCGATTTTTCTTATAGTTAGTGGTTTGATGTGTGATTTGATCTGGTTTTGGAATTACAAAGATGCCTTCATTTGGAAACGAATCAATGCAACAATGTCGTGTGAATGCAGGTTGGATATCGGCATATAGATTGTGCTCAAATTTATGGCAATGAAAAGGAGGTGAGATTTATTTTAAATACACATTTATACCAATGTCAGCTGTCCTCTGTTTATAATACAATTTCTTAACTATGAACATTAGCTGTTCAGCGTAAGAGTTTTTTTTACTAAGCATTGTGAAAATAGAGGAACGAGTTGCTTTATGCTTAAGAGTACTCAAGGCTCTTGATTGGTTTGTATTATTTACTTGGATTAATATCAATGACATTTTGCAGCTGTAGTGAACTAGCAGTAAACTTGTAGCATAAAGCAAACTGCATTTATGATTATGCATCAAAGAAGAAGCAGGATTAGAACAACCTAGAGTACACAAGTGTGGTATAATTTTCCGTTATGAACTAAAGTAAGGCAATACAATATGTTAACGAAACTAGGAAGTTTTCTCCAGATTATGTAAAACTGTAAGTAAGAATGACATAATTTGAGAAGGCAAACCTATTCTACTTATATCATCTAAAAAAGGGGATGCCAAGAAATAAATTCTACTTGACTTCCAACTTTATATGCCACTTTTACCCTTAGAATTATAATTTAATTACGTAAATACCTAGCCACTACATAAGTGCCTGTCTAGCCCTACTAGTGCAACATAATTTGCATAATTGAAATGATTTTACTATTAGAATTTTAAGTGAGGGACCACGTTGAAATGGACTCAGGGAAGATCATATAATTGAGAGAACTCAGACTCATTTCCTTAATGTTTTGGAGTAAGATGTGGCATCAAGTCTGCTACCTACTATGATTCCTTACTTAGCCAATTCATAAAGATCGCCCCAAATCTTGTGCTCCGCTGACCACACTAACATTTACATAAGTGAGAAGCAGAACTAATCAATAAAGTTGATGCTTTTCTTCCTTCTGTCTGGAACTGTTTCTAGAGGTCTCCAGGCCATGCTGTTGGCTGCAGTAACATGCTGCTGAGAAAAGTCTAATACAAAATGTTAAATGGAATTGCAATGTACATTCTTTTATTTCTTTTAGGAAGTCTTATGCTTCCAATGAATAGCCACAAGAAATGGAGAGGAGAATAGGAAGTTATCTTTACGGTTAATTATATCAATCACACATTAGTATTTACTGCTTAGCTAGATGGAGATGTGAGAAAGAAACACCCCTAAACAGAATTGGAAAGCATAATGTCACGGGTTTAGAGATTCTAGTCTGAGCAGCGCCCAAGGACCACCTCATCACCAAATCTACCTTCCCCAAATCTAGCCAGGTAAGAGTCTCATGCACTGAGCCGCGCTCTCTGTATCTTAGAGGCTTACGTTAGTCTGCTTACATTCAGAATGTTAGTGCACAACTCATAAGAGTCCACGCCAATCCAACTTGGGGGTGGTTCGAACTACCTGGCCATGACTATAAGCTCCATGATTCCATCCCGCTGCAGGCCATATTCCTATTTTCCATCTCCCCTTTCCTCCTAACATTCATTCTGTATACTAAAGCAATAACTAACAGTTGCCAAGATGAAGTGCATTTCACCATTCAAATAAATTTGGTCGTAGAACTTGATATCAGAGTCACACAACACACTCTAATATTTTTCTCTCAATCACTCATGGGCTCGGCACTATATAAGAGGAAGAGAATTTTCCGCAAGCTCTATTTCATTCACTTGACTTGATACATATTCGGTACAAGGGTGCAGCCTTTTATAGGCCAACATGAGAAATACATAGTACAATTAATACAAACTTATTAGTGAAGCTTTCAACATGCAGTGACCGGTGGTAGTAGGCGGCTAAGTACTAGCACATATAGGTGGCAATATGATAAGCAATAATAGGACAACTTGCAATTCCAAATCAATGAATGAGCCACAACTTTTGATTTGTTGTGCCATATAGTCATAAGAAAAACTTATGCATGAAGTGATCCAAAGAGAACCTAGCTTGGTTTGATTAATTTTTGACAGAACTCAAATTTTAAGTTAGTGCTTCATTACATTTTTTTGGTCCTCTTGTTGCTATTGCACTGTCATGGTACGCTCTCTATGTAATTAATTTGTGTAAATTTTATGTAGATTGGTGATGCCTTGAAGAAGTTGTTTGCTGATGGTGTAGTTAAGCGTGAGGAAATGTGGATCACCTCCAAGCTATGGTTTGTATATTCTTTTCCTTTGACGCCTAAATATTTGTTTAGCTATTTTTGTAGCCAATGGTATCTAACTCATCACTTACTACCGGAGATTCCTACTTCCTTGTGCTCTTTACACTATTTCTTAAATAATATTTATTATAAAAATCTAATAGGTGAGCTTTCCATAATATGTAATGGGCCAATGAGTGAGATGATGACACCTCTACGACTATGGAATATTCTAGAATCCATATACCCTATAAATGTATCCCGCTTGGGTAAATGAGACAAGTAGAAAATTGATAGCCATTTAGATTTTACCCTTTTTAAAATTTTAGTAGTTTTAGCTTTAATTTTTACAACATTATTTTCATGAGTTTCTTTTATAATTTTTAATTTGAAGTTAAGAGTTTTATTGCATGACCTTAGCTTGCTGTTACTCATTTTCCAAGGACCATTGATTTCCAAATTTCTTTAGAGATTGTAATCTTAAACAAAGTAAACCACAAAATTATTCCAGCACCCTGACTCTATAATAATCTATGAGGGTTACTAGCTGAAAGTTTTTAATTACTTCTATAATCTCTTATCAAATAATCATCTTGTACTATGGTTTCTCAATGTCCTATATGCAGTGGATCACTTCCAGATCCCAATTTACACCATTCTTAGTAGTCTGTTCAAGGATCCTCCTGGTTTTAAAGAACTGAATCAGAAGTGTGCTTATCATTCACAGTACCTAATAAGTAATAACTCTGGTAATTGATACTGTAAATATAAGAGACTGTTCTTTTAGGACATCTTTTTCAAGCGCAAGAATATAATATTAATGTTTGGCTGGGATGAAGAAAATTGCTAATTTTATTGTGGAAAATAGAAACTATTTTGATTATATATTTTCTTTTGAGTGAATGTTGATTTTGGTCCCTCAAATTGTATGCATGTTTCACTTTAATCTTTAAAATTAAAATATTAACAATTTAGGCACTGAATTGTAAAAATAGATTTTGTCCCTAAGGTGATGAATCATGTAAGGACTGACTTGAATCACTAAAAGGATTCACGTGAATCATTTTTGCAATTGTATGGACTAAATCATTAATTTCTTAATTGCAGGAATTAAAGTAAAGCACACATACAACTCCAAAGACCAAAATTTCCGTTCACTCCTATATGCTGAAATGATTTTCATAGAAAGCAAAGGACTTTAATTTCTTAATAAAAGAATCTACAGATTTTCTGGGATTTGTTCAAACTGTTGTTGCTAATCTGTTCTTAAACTTAGTTGCAAATACAATCGATTCCACAGCCAGAATTCATTGCCTAATTCAACTTACAAATGTTTTAGGTGTACTGATCACTTACCAGAAGATGTACCAAAGGCATTTGACAGAACTTTGCTGGATTTGCAGCTGGACTATGTGGATCTCTACCTTGTGTGTAAATCACATTTTATTCAAATTCTTCTTCCTACCTCATTTCCTATTAATTATACGGTGTATCTGAAGTCAAGTTCTTATACTAAGACTTTCTTTGCCATATTTGCATGGACTTAATGTTTATTTTGGTCCCTGAAATTCAAAAATTGACTTTCTAAGAGATTGTAAGTCATCAATCGATTTAGTTATTTAGCTCATGATCATTATTGTGTCGTCGCATTGATTTGTCATATTAAACGAGGTTGCGATAACAACTGGGGTTGCAAAGAGTTGTGGCAGCACCTGAAACTGTAAATGTGGTAGCAACTAAGAGTTGCAGCTCTAAGTGGTGTCAATATCTCATTTGCTGCCCCAGTTATTGTCAAAACATCATTTAATGTGACAAAACAAGAAAAATGTAACAATACAATAATGATAATGAAAAGAATGAACGTACGATTTACAATTTCATGGATTAGTTTTTGAACTTGAGGGGCTAAAATGACTTAAACATACAGATTTTAAGGACCAAAACGGGCATTAAACTCTATTCGGATGTTATTCTAGATCCACTGGCCGGTTAGCATGAAAAATGGAAAGCTAACGAAACCTGACATACCTAGCACGTGGAGAGC
This sequence comes from Nissolia schottii, assembly GCA_003254905.1. Lineage (NCBI taxonomy): Eukaryota > Viridiplantae > Streptophyta > Magnoliopsida > Fabales > Fabaceae > Nissolia > Nissolia schottii. The sequence goes on from QANU01044385.1 coordinate 414,521, forward strand.
AATGGAGGCACTCTACGAATCTGGAAAGGCTCGAGCTATAGGGGTCAGCAATTTCTCTGTGAAGAAGATTGGGGATCTGTTGGATGTGGCACGTGTGCCTCCGGCTGTTAACCAAGTGGAATTGCATCCTTCACTTCAGCAGCCAAAGTTACATGCTTTCTGTAAATCAAAGAGAGTGCACTTATCTGTGAGTATGCAAATTTGAGGTCTTGTGTATGATAATTACGGGTGTTCACATATGTCTGATACTGATATAAAGTTCGTGGAGAAATTATTGATATGGTAGAAATTTATGATATATATACTCAATATTTTGGTCAACAGGTCAAGTATTGCAATGTGATGATGTTACTTAAATACGAGTTAGTTCCTGCGAAAATATCAAATTTTGTAACTAAACCATTTGGTTTGCTTTTAAAAATGAAACAAGTTACTTCTTCATCTTTTTCAAATTCTTATTCAGGGTTATTCACCATGAATGCTCTCTTATTCAGGGTTATTCACCACTTGGTAAAGGATACAGTGGGAGTGGCATTCTGAAGAATCCAGCCGTGCACAATGTTGCGGAGAAGTTGGGGAAGACTCCGGCGCAGGTCGCTCTTCGGTGGGGACTGCAGATGGGCCACAGTGTGCTGCCCAAGAGCACAAATGCTGCAAGAATCAAGGAGAACTTTGATCTGTTTGGCTGGTCTATACCTGACGATCTGCTAGCCAAATTCTCTGAAATTAAGCAGGCACGTCCCCTTCATGCAATCTTTTGGTCACTTAGGTAGCATTTGGTTCATGTCTTGAATAGAAAGGACAAAGATAGTGGGACAGTAGAGATGCATTTCTTGTGTCTCTTTTTCTTGGAGGACAGAGATTAACTTAAAAATCGTCCCCGAGATGAGTGTCTTGCCCTAATGTCTGTCTCGTTTGTCTCAGGACATAAACCAAACACTGCCTCTATTATGCTGGGATTCCAATTACCCCTTTTTTTTTTTGTGTTTTTCATGTAGATTGCTGGAAAGTTAGCCATTTAAGAATTAGTCTGAGTAATGTATAGGCAAATAATCAAGTAGTTTAGCAAACTTTGGGTTTCACTTCGATTTCATGATTAAATGATGCAGGAGAGAATTGTTGCCGGAGAAGGCTTTGTTAACAGAACATCTGCTGGGTACAAAACAACTGAAGAACTCTGGGATGGCGAGTAATTAGCAGATTCCATATTGGCCACTGGCCTGTTATTTTCTCCTATTTTAATGCAGTATGTTCTTTTTCTTTTATTTTTTTCTCTATTAATTGCTCGTGTGATTTTTGAGCAGGAAGGATAATTAGACAAAATCTTTTTCAAACTGCCAATTCCTAACATCATTGAAAGTAAAGTTTGTTTGGATCTTAATGCCAGTGCGTTTTGATCTGTATGATTGCCGTAAGGTGAATGTTTTGATACCTCTTTTATTTGAATTAATCAAATTCAGCAAAAAATAAATAAATTTATCTATTTCTCCGCCTAAACATTATTATAAGTTCAGGATTTAGATCCACCTATTTTTTTTTATTATTATTTCTTTTAATTTGACCCCAAATTTCATTCTCAAAATTTAAAATTTTTTATCCCCAAATAATCAACAATTTTAATATCCAAACACTTGTGTTTAGATTGGAGGATAGTTATGTTTGGGAATTATTAGATTTTGGGTTGTGTTTAGATTGGAGGATAGTTATGTTTGGGAATTATTAGATTTTGGGTCAGATTAATTAAAAATAATAGTAAATTTAAATGTAAAATTTATAATAATAATGCTTTGGTGAAGATAAATGCTGAATTTGATTGATTAGATTAGAAGAAAAATAGAGGTACCAAATCTTTATTTTTTAGGAGGCACTGTATCAATCACCGTGTTTGTAATAATTTATAAAGTACTTTTAATTTGCGAGTAAAGATATACCATTGGGGACTTGGAGTTTGCCTTAGTAATTTGAAATTTTAGAATTCAGTTGTTTAGTCTTGGGATACCTCATTGGTATAGTTAATACTTATGTATAAGTAAATTTGGGTTGCATATCCTTATTGTAGAAGGATGATTTAAGCCTTATTCTCTATTGTCAAACGAGTAAGTTAACACAAAGAATCACTTAGGTTTACAATCTTACCCAGCAACATGGAGATAACTCACTTCGCAAACTCGTTTTTATCTTGATAACCTTGGGGTGAACTTGGGCATAGTTATCGAATCTATTCTTTCCATCTCTTACATTCTGTGAATAGTTTGTGTTTAGGACAATAGATTCTTTAGTAATGCTACGGTGATAATTAAAATATATAGATATGAGACAATCACACTAATAAAGCTGTGAGCTCCGTGATAGATTTCACACTTTTGTAGACATGGTTGTCCATTCATAGTATTGTTTTCCCGATTTTTTTGCATACAAAATTGTTCATACTTCGTTATAAGATTAATCGGAGGAGGTGCAATAGAAACGTGTTGAGAAGAAGGGAATGATAACTATGAAGAACAAGTGAACAGTAAGATTTGGTTCATTAAAACTTTTGAGAGGGTGGTTGTGTTTTTAACAAGTATAAATTAATTTTGTCTTGTTATTTATCAAATATAGCTATATTTTTTATTTGAACACATTATATGTCTATTAGTAAAAGTCGAATACGGCTCATTTAAGTTATTCCTTAACACTGAACTAAATGAAATGTTACTTAAATTACTAGCACTAAAAAAAATAATGTTTTTATTCTTGATTTTAAAAGTCAGATGTGGTCTATTAAGCCCTTGTGAAAAGCATTTCAGAATTTTTATTGTGCTTTTAAAAAAAAACTAATGTAATTAACACAACAGAAGTTCTCTTCCACAAGTAGATAGAATACAAATTCTACAAATTTTATTATGTTTGTTATACTGGTTGTGTTAGTTATATTCCAACTCACTTAGTTAGTTGGTAGTTATTCTATTCCTCCCCTTGTCTCCCGCACTCTGATGATGGAGCTAAGGTTGTCTTCGGTAACAACCTATTCCCATAAATTAACTCCGCCTTGGAAAGATTCAAGTTAAAAAGATTGCCCCTTCTCTCTTTAGGCCTTGCTTTTCGAACTGCAGAACCCAAAAGCTTATCCTTGAAGGAGTCAACCGCAACCTTGTTACCTCCTCCATCAGGAGGGGAAGATAACGAGGGATCGTATGAGTGAGACACACAAGAAAACTCTAACTTTCTCTCACTAACTTTCTCTCCTATTAAATTTCCAAATTTACTTTGCTCTTATACAGTGAGATTATGGTTACACGTATTGTGGTTGTACAAAAAAAAAAATTAAAAATTAAGAGGTAGAGAGGGCTAAAGGCAAGTGAAATGAATGAGCTCAAATTAAATTGCTTTAGTTGTGAAATCCTATTAAATTTAATAATATTTAACAGACGACACCAATGTTCCGAAGTATGCACCTCAGTACACTCTCTGGATCCTGAAGCTCTGGGAAGGGATGAAGGCTCTGGCATGATCTCTGAACTTGCGTTGCGGTGGGTACCTGCAAACACTCCAACGCTCACGTAAGCAATGGGTTTAAGGAGTATAATACGTGATAATTGGATTTTCTTCATACCTGGGGTACAGGCTATTATATAATTGAGGCGGTTGAGGTTGTTTCGTGCATCACGACGGTGGGAGAATATCTCGACCCCGCGTAAGGTGGGCTGTCCGTGGATCTCGGGGTGGCTTATCCCGAACAAATAAGATGACTGGATCTCGGGGTGGCTTATCCCTAGCAGTTAAGTTGGCGGGGATCTCGGGGTGACTTATCCCGAGCAATTAAGATGGGTCCGCGGATCTGGGCTTGGTTGGTCGCGTCGCTAGGATGGGCCTTTATGGCCCAGTCCGTAACAGATTTGATTTTAACTTTAAATTTAATGAGAATCAATTCCTACTTTTAATTATGTCAGCACAATTTGATGTATTTTTGTTATTCGGTGGATATACAATAATGAATTCCTAAATCAGTTTAAATATTTTATTTAATTATTCTAATATAAAGTTTAAAATATAAATCAAATCAACTCATCACGATAAATTGCAGAACAGAATTTGGGTAATTTTAGAATTACTTTAGTCACGAATATTTTTCACATAGAAATTAGCTAAAATTAACCCCATTTGTTAGTGATTAATTTTATTCACCCTTTTCTATTATGAGTGGAAATTGATATCAATCAAAATTGGAAATACAAAAGGACGTGGCATATACTTTCTGAAAGATTCCCGCCCCTACAAAACTACAAATTCTCATTTTTCTTTACATTATTCTCACAACAAAGCGCTAGGATTCAATAACCTGTTTGGATCCCGAGAAAGAGAAAAAGAAAAAGAAAAGAGAAAATGTCGAACGAAATCCGATTCTTCGATCTCAACACCGGAGCCAAGATTCCCTCTGTCGGCTTGGGAACTTGGCAGTCCGAACCTGGCCTCGTCGGCGAAGCCGTTGCCGCCGCCGTCAAGGTTTTCCAGTCATTCCATTTCACCTCCTCACTTACGCTTCCTGATTCCGATTTTCCTTCTCACATTCCTTTTGATAGGGTTTATTCAACTCTTTTGATGTTTGGTACTATAATACTCACCTTGTTTCTTTCAGCTAGATTAGTTGTGTGTGTTATTTCTATTTTGCTGTTGTAACAATCAACTAGTTTCAGTTTCTGTAATTGCATGTGTATATAGTGATAGTATATAAGGTACACCAGCTAAATAGTTTTAAATTGCACTTTTCATCACAGTTGTGGCTGCAATTGTTGTCGTGATGCTGTTACTGAGTATCTGAGATCGCCACAACAGCAATATTGCGGCCTCAATTACGGTTGTGAACTGCAAAAAATCCAATAATTGTATTTATATGTTCTTAATTGGTCTGATTTGGTACAGGTTGGTTACCGCCACATCGATTGTGCTCAAATCTACGGCAATGAGAAGGAGGTAACTGTCGCAGATTAGGGTATTTTTTGGTCTCTGTTTTATTGGCGTTGTGTAATATCTATTTAGGGTAGGTCTTCGGAGTAAATGATTGAGGTGATGGATGGGCTTGATGTAAATGATTTGCTCTTTCCATTGCAGATTGGCTCTGTGTTGAAGAAGCTGTTTGAGGAGGGCGTAGTGAAGCGCGAGGAGTTGTGGATTACCTCTAAACTCTGGTTCGTTTTTTGGATTCTAAATTTATTATTAGTTTGGTTTCCCTTTTTAAGGTTAAGGAATGCTGGTTGCACCATCTACTTTTTAGTCTTCATTGTGTGAAACCTAAGGATTTCAGATGATCTGCAGGAATACTGATCATGCTCCGGAAGATGTGCCACTGGCATTGGAGAGGACTTTGAGAGACTTGCAGCTTGATTATGTGGATTTGTACCTTGTATGTAATATCACTCAATCTCCAGATATTTTCTGACTTTTTAATGCTAAAATTTTATGTGTAATTGATAATTTAACACCCCCATTTTCTATGTATTGAGCCTGATTATTTTTTCTGGATGTAACTTGTTTTGAAATTTCTGGAATGTCCAGGGAGTCTAAATTAGCACTTCCTGCTTGTGCTACATTGTTATGTGACTTTTTCCTGTTCCTAATGCATGTAGAATTTATTTTATCAAATTATTTTAGAATTTGGAACGTTATCCTTTATAGATGGTTTATTTATGATGACATACTCGGTTGTAATTTGAAAACTAATGATTCTGTCCTTTCAGATTCACTGGCCTGCTCCAATGAAGAAAGGATCAGCGGGATTTAATCCTGAAAATCTTGTGCAACCTGACATACCTAGCACTTGGAGAGCAATAGAAGCACTCTACGACTCTGGCAAGGCTCGAGCTATAGGTGTAAGCAATTTCTCCTCCAAGAAGCTGGGGGATTTGCTGGAGATCGCTCGTGTTCCTCCTGCTGTCAACCAGGTGGAGTGTCATCCTTCTTGGCAGCAAGACAAGCTGCGGGCTTTCTGCAAATCCAAAGGTGTCCACCTCTCTGTAAGTTAGCAAATCTTGGTTGATCTCTCTTTTGCGTTTGCACATTGTAGTGGCTTTTTTCATACAGCTTGTTGTGTTAAAGAGAGTTGGGGAGCATCTAATGTGAAAAAGGATAATAGAATCTTGTCTTATGTGGTTTGACATGTGTGGAAAAGACCTATAGCATCAAATTGAGGGAAGTCTGTAGAGGTAGATAGACTTGAGAAAATGAAAGCTGTGAAACTAAGGTTGACATGCTTTATGACAGGATGCTATGACATTGTTTGGTCCATATAGCTAACCTTGCCTAGTGGGACAAAGCTTAGTTGTTATCGTTGTGTTAGCATGAAAAATTAATTTTTGTTTGAACTTTTCTAACATGAACTATGGCATTGCTTGATCTATGTAGCTGACCCCACTTATTGGGAAAATGCTTAGTTGTTGTTGTTGTTATTTTTCTAACATGAACTATGGTCTTTTAATTGCATTTCTGTAGGGCTATTCACCTCTGGGCTCCCCTGGAACAACCTGGCTTAAAAGTGATGTCCTTAAGCATCCAGTTCTTAATGTGATTGCAGAGAAACTAGGGAAGACTCCTGCACAGGTAGCTCTTCGGTGGGGACTGCAAATGGGGCATAGTGTGCTTCCCAAAAGCACAAATGAAGCAAGGATAAAGGAAAATTTTGATGTTTTTGATTGGTCTATACCTGAAGACTTATCTGCTAAATTTTCTGAGATTCAACAGGTAAGAATCTAACGGTTATCTTCAGTCTCTTATAATATTTTAAAACCTAAGCACATTTACAGCTGTATTTATACTGTGAGCTACCTGTGAAGCAATTTAGGTAAAAAAAAAATTATTTGGAAATTCTCTCTCATCAAATAAGTAGCTTTTACTAGATTTGATTTTATTTTGGATTTTGATTCATCTTTTGTCAGTTGTTTGATATCCTTTACCTAACTTTGGGATAGTTGGTTTTGGACTAGTTACTAGTTGCCTATATGACCAAGTGGTGTGGAGTTCATTAGTTGCTGTTTCCATTCTTTCAAATGAAAGTTAAATTTCAGCACACCGAGAGGGTGTACCTTGCTTGCATTGTCCACACTTCAAATTTGAAAATTGTGTGATGGAATATTTTAGATATAAAATCATTTATTAGTTTTCACCTAATAAATTAAGCTTATGGGATAAGTAGTTCTTGACAGTTATGTTATCATGTGGAAGGCATTCTTTATTTTCATGGAAACAGTCAGTTTTCTGACAGGAGGTTTTTCTTATTGTTTTGCAGGCAAGATTAGTGCGGGGAACCACATTCGTCCATGAAACTTACGGTGTCTACAGATCTGTTGAGGAATTTTGGGATGGTGAAATCTGAGCAGTCTGATATCCTGCTGCTTAAACAACTGGATGGACTGTGGAGTAAGAGATGGCCTTGTCTTTGCGGTGTCGGGTTTTGGCTTAGTTTGAATTATCATACTTAGTTAACAGCAGACAAAAAAAGTACTCATTGTTCACACTTCTCCGCATAGACATGGATCTGCGAAATTGTTGGACTTGATTTTTATTAACTGAGACCAATCATGCAAATTTCTCATCATTATTATTTATTATTATTAGTGTTGTTTTTTGAGACCATGAAGTATGCTTATAGATTCAGTTTAGTTGAACTGTGTAGTTAGTTCATCCTACAACAATAATTTCTCTTAAGATTTGAACTTGCCTCGTCTTTGTAGAGTCAATTATTTTTGTTACATCTTTTAGTACTCGAGTTCCTAGTGGAGCTAGTAAGGTAAGAGGAGATTTTGTGTTCACTTATATGAGCTTACTGCTAAGCTCGAAGTTTAGGAAGCACCGAAGTGGTTCAAACTAATGTCAAACAATTGAATGAAAAAATGCCGGTGAAGTGATTTTTTTATTGGGCTAAACGGTGAAGCGATGCTTGATTAAACCACGCCACACCTGCACTTTGCCATTGTTTCAAGCCACTCTTATAACTACTACCTAAATCATTGCTGGTAATACCGCGCCATTGACTTGCTAAAGTGACTTAGGGTTGTTGAGATTTGGGTCTGGATTTTGACCCTCGTATATCCTAACTTCCCCCCCCCCCTACTTGCCCTATTAGGGGCTCCAAAGTATTTAAAAAAAGGCTAATACCACTATTCTATTCTATGTCAGCAACTATCTGCAAATGTCATCATCCTTTGCAGCTCAAATATCGATTTCCTTGATCCATCCTTGCTTGCACATCCCTTTCACATTTTCCAACTCAACTGAAAGCTGAAAGCTTCTTAGAGCATAAAAAAAAAAAAAAAGTATTCCCGGATACTAGAGACACTTGCATGTGCGTGGAGGATAACTTGAAATTTAAACTATTATTTCGAATTCTAGCAGAGGATTCCGAATCATCCTTTCTTCTTTCAAAAACAAAAAAATTACATTTTTCCAAAGGAAGTTAACAAAAAAGTGGTATGTGCACACAGTAAGCATTCTGTATATTTCTGTTTTCATTCTTCCTACAGTGATTTTAATGAAGATTTTTCACAAAGTATCTTGACTCTCAGATCCTAAACCAGCTTAACCAACTTTTTGCAGAAATTCCTGTTTGACAAATTAAACGCGGGACACTAGATTTGGCTGAAGAACGTGAACAACTTCATCAAAAGAAGGCTTAAGAAATCGATTACTTACTACCATTAAGAACAAGAAAGCTCTACTGTCAAACATTACAATGAACAAACAAGCATTCACTTTAGCCTGTGTTTCTGAAATTCTATAATATTAATTCAGAAATGGACTTGAAATTAAGATACATGGTTTGGCCAAAGAAAAATTTCCAGCAAAAGATCTAAATACTACTGATAGATGCTTCTGCTTGACCGTTTGGCTTGAGGCTACACAACCAAACATGGCCAGCACAAAATAATGTTTCTTTTTTGCAGGTTCATGTTGCTTTATTCGAAGCCCAATTCTTCAAAGCTAGAAAAAAGAGTCTTAAAGCTCACCCAAGAATATCAGGAGACAAGTAACACCAACTATACTAGCTGATATCAAATTATCAAAAAGTATCCATCTGAGACAATGTAAAGATGATTGGGTACATTTTGATGTTCTACAGAATCTGATCCTGACTCCACAGGAATTGCAGTCTTGGGACCCTACACAGAAAACAAAGGGAAAAACAAAAATAAAAACACAAGTAAACTTATGTATGCAGATTGCAGAACCACATCAACATGAAACCATACCCGAATCAAGTTAATGTAGTTAATGTTATGACTAGTAGCAATTCACAAGCCAACACTAATATAAGCATGCATTATTAGTATATAAAAATTAAAATAAAAAAAATCTACAATAGCAACATTGAGGGAAATCTATAGTTCATCATCTTTATAAGGCATATTAAACAAGCTCTTTTCTTAAACATAAATATAAATTCAACATTAGCAAAAATAGATTGGAAGTAATTCATCTCACCTTCTTCTATCCCTTTAGCAGGCCTCTACTTATCATCTCACAAAGAAGGTTCTCTGCCTTTCCATTCTCATTTTTCTCAAAAAGAGCACGAATAATGGTTTCATAACTTATAGGATCAGGCAGGCAATCACCGCCTTTCATTTTTGAAAATAAGGCTATTGCTTCATCAAACAAGCCCTCTTGCAAAGCCCATTCATCATAATATTATAAGCCTGAGAATCAAGACGATAATTGATGGTCAAAAGATGTTGAAAAAGCTCTCTCGCAGTCTTTAGTCTTCCACATTTGCACAAACCATTTAGAAGAGTATTGTACGTGTACAAATCTGGACGGGTCCCTTTGTCAACAATTTTTTGGAATAATGCAATTGCCTCGTCAAGATGTTGGATTTTGCATAAAGCATCCAACAAGATATTGTAAGTGATTAAATTAGGGCTATGACCTCTATCGCCCATATCTTTAAGAAGATCTTGCACATAGGATATTCTCCCTGATTTGCACAAACCATCAATAAGAGAATTGTAAGTTACAGTATCAGGAGCAAAATTTTTGTGGCGCATTTCTTTGAAGAGCGTCATGGCTTGGTCAACTTGCAATATCCATCAATCATAATGGTATAGCTCTTAACGTTAGGTGCCAAACCCATTTTGATCAGATTATCAAATAACTTTGTTGCCGTATTCACTTCATTAATCCGAAAGTAACCGCCCATTAAAGCATTGTAAGTGACAATATTAGGCCTATATCCACTTTCCAACATTATGGTGAACACATTTTGGGCTTCAGTGACCCGTCCTTCTTTACATAACCCATCAATTAATGTGTTAAAGGTATATGTGTCTAGCTTGACGTTGTTTCCCACCATTTCATTCAACAACCGAGTAGCTTCTTGTAACTGACCAACACAGCAAAAACCGTGAATCAGAGAAGTGTAAGTCACAACATCAGGAGAAATTCCCCGGGAAACCATCTTAGAAAACAAATCAAGTGCCTCAGTTACTTGCCCATCCTTACATAACCCATCAATGACAGCGCTGTACATTACCACATCAGGCCTGACAGGCTGCCGCTCCAGTTTTTGCAACAACTCAACCGCAGCTCTGGTTTGCCCCATTTTGCAAAGCCCGTTGACTAAGGTCCCATAGCTGACCACGTCAAGCTGAAATCCCAATGCTCTGACCCTGTCATGAAGCTCAAGTGCTTTCCTAACCTCGCCGTTCATACAGAACCCTTTCATTAGTGTTGTCATAGTTATGACATGTAATTCATAGCCCCTCTTGATAATCTTACACAACACAGAGAAAGCAGAATCCATATGACCCAGATGGCAGAAACAATTAATCAAGATGCTCAGATTAACCATGTCAGGAGTGATACCCCTAAACTCCATCTGTGCAAAAAGTGAAACAGCAGTCGCATAGTGTCCCATCTTAACAAGAGACATCAAAATCTTACCGAATTCAAGTTGAGGTGGGAGACGACGCTTATTGAGAATGCGAGTGAAAGAGACAACAGCGTCTTCGACATTACTATGAAACCCACAAATCCTGAAATTGATTGAAGGAACCCAAGGTCGGAGGTTTGCATACCTTGTCATTGCCAATGTCGTCTTCAACATTGTTCTTTCTTCATCGCTCTGCACTTCACTTTGCTTTGCGACAAACCAGATCCAAGGTTTGGAAACCTGCCTGCTGTACCAACTAGTGGGGGGTGTTGGTGGGTTAAGTTGGGCTGGGTTGAACTTTATTTGAAGTCGATATGAATTAAAATTAAGTTTTTTATTTTTAGAGTTTTTAAAAATTAGACTTAATTAAAATTAGGTTTAATTCGACCTAAATGCTTTGGGTCAGTCCGGGTTAGCAGGTCGAATCGGGATATGAACATCCCCAATTAACTAGGATGTGTGTGGGTATGTGTGTGTGAGATTTTTTTTTAATAAAGATAAATAATGTAAAGAGAAATGATATGTCTATGCCTACACTATTTCTGTGGTGTGAGATATGGTCGTCCTGACTTACACTCTCTCACCAATTAAATGAGATTCTTTGAAATCTAATCCCACAATTAATCAATTGTGAGTCAGCATCCAACAGAGAGTTCAAATAACACTATTACACTACTCTTTATGAAATGATTCGTCTCTTTCTAATTTTTTTTTTTACTAAAGAGTTAATTTGGATAAACAACTTATTTACGCCCTAGTGTGAAAGAAACTTTTTAAAAATAATTTATAAATAAATTATTTTATATTTAAATACGTAAAAAAAAATCTATTTTGTGTGTTTCAAAAAGTGTTTTTTAAAAAAGTTTTAACTTAGTCTATGGTTCAAACTAATTTATTACGTGTCTCAAAGTATTTTTAGGTCTCATTTTTATTACATTGTGTGCTTAAATATAATGTGTTAATCTTGTTAACAACTAAGTTTCTCCATTTTCACTTCCAATCTAATCACCCTCTCTAGTCTCTTTTTTGGTAGATACCCTCTCTAGTCTCTAGCTATGTACATGCTGAGAATTAACATTGTTGTTCAAATATAGTATCCCAAGCATTCAGTGATTATCACTTAATCAGATTTTTCACAAGTTTGACATGGGGAACATATATTAAATGTTTATTGTCATTGTCGAAATTCTACACAGAGACACTTAGATCAAAGATTAACTACCCCCATATTTATTAAGTCATCAACTTGACAGCTTAAGCAACGGAAACCTTCCATTTTCTTTTTTATAATTACTAATGGAGACCATTCCCCTGCTATATTTCATATTTCTCAGCACCAAGGGCATAATATAAGAAAGTTACATTCCATGGCTATTGTTCTTTTGTTGAAACGAATGATGAATTTTTGTTTCCTCCAAACTCCGTGGTCTGTATCACACTAATCCATCTCTAGCCCTGAAAATGAATCATTATGATGATACCATGAAGGTCAAACAGATGGCCACTAAATTGTGATTAGCTCATCAATAGCCAACAGTTGATTTGATTGCATCCAATATCTGCATCAATTAAGTGGGCAAAAAATCGTATCAGTATATTTAGTTTTCACTTAGAGGGTAGGCCTTGCGCAACGATAAGGTTGTTGCTGCTCCAAATCTTAAAAACAACTCTCCGATTGCAAAGATAAAGCTACATACATCTACTCTTCCTAGACCCGTGTAGGTGGGAACCTCGTGCATTGGCCCACTCTTATATATAGAGAGAGAGGAATGCTAACCTCTTCCCACTCATTTGTGAAGGAGTATGTTAGCACTCATCACCAAGCCATCCGGATGCAAATGCCACAACACTCGTTTGTTAAATTAAATTAATTCTTTTGAAGGACATTCTTGTAACTTAAACATTTAATTTTAAAGATAAATCTTAATTAAAATTTTAATTTCTCTCTCCTCATAACTCTCCACTAACCTTCATTTCTATTTCTCTCTCCTCTCACCTGAAGCCTTCAAATTTTTTTTTTAAATCTTGGCTCTTAAAAAATATTCAGAAACTACCATAGATGAAAGCTTGTGTTTCCTACTGCTCATTTTTACTATTTTGTTGTCTCTATACCATTGATTTGAACCGTGTTATTGAACGATCTCCACGCTTTTATATATATATTGAATCAGTTGTCTTAGTGGTGCTATGTCTTTCAATTTCATTGCTCAAATAGTCAACACGACATGGCCACTTGTGTTCAATGAAAGAAAATTAAGGTAAGCAGCCAAGTTACCTTATTCTTGGTTGGCATGTAGAAGGGCTCAAAAACCAAAGGGAAAGGAGTGTCTAGACCGCAAATTCTTGCTACAGGGGCTTCTAACTGTACCGCAAACAACGAAAGAGAGGGTTGAGAGTTGATTCATGCAAAGGTGGAGGAAATAGCAATAATAAATCCATCTCCAAGCCTGTTGGATAATGGAAACCATGGCCATGTTATGAAAGGTTGGAAGCATACCCTTGAAAAGCATCGTTCGACAATAGAAGCCGAGATTTCAGCACCGAAACCTCCAGTAATTGGAGCTTCATGACTAATCTACAGAGTCCATTCAAAGCATCAAGTAAAATTTAATACCAAACAAGGATACATGTTTTGTTCTACAAATTATTTACTCACTAGCAGCCTTCCTGTCTTGTTAACCGAGGCCTCCACTGTTTCCTTATCCCAAGGTATTAGTGTCTTCAGATCTATCAATTCACAAGAGATTCCCTCCTGCAGGATCACATAATAAGTTTAGAATTTCAACAAAAATTTATCTTTTAATCATAGACAAAAAATTGTAATATTTAAACTTTCTTCCACTGAAATATTATGACTATGTTCTGAAGTAAATACATAAATTACGAACTGACAGCAAGTGGTGTAAAAGAATATAAACATATCAAGTAATTGAAATCCCATTGGAAATTAAGAGAGGAGAATAGGCAAATGGGACAGTCTAACGAGTTTTATTTAGATTCCCCATATCTCTGCTACTAATGAAGGGGCTGGGAGATTTTAACTGTCGGTCACAATAACTTTGGTCCATTTTATACCTACCTCTTCCCAACAATAACTGTCCATGTTTCAGTTATATAAACTACTCTACTATGTAAACTGTTTATTTCTCTGCACCCCATTTTCTAGTATGCAATTATAGTAATCAATTAGGTCAATTACAATTAGAATTATAATACAATAAAATACGGACCACATTTCCTTGTTTCATGTTTAGTATATGGCACAGACAACTATATTCTGGATTTATATGATGAAGTGATGATTCTTATATTTGTTAAGAATCAAAAAAATAGCCTAAGATGGTGATTCCCAACAAAGTCACAGTACCCGAATCACAATTCCTCCGGAAGAGGATAGATTGGTGATTCCACACAAGCTGGAACACAATTAAATTATTTATTTTCCTGCCTGTACTCATTGCATATGTGAAAATTAAATACTCCCAACCCAAATTGACATACTACTAAGCCGTATTAGACAACAGTTCCAGCTTGACATATGTTCATTGACATATCATAAAATAAAGCACTCACCATTTGATGCCTATTTTCCCTTAGATTTTCATGATTAAGTATTCCTAAATGACGACTATTATATATATTTATTTGTACTAAAGAAATAATGCATAGAACTAACATCATAAATTATTATACATACATAAATATGTGATTTATTATTTTCTTGTTTTTGCTATTTGATCACAATTCCCAAAACTAGTATGTGCCCATTTTCCTACATCAAAATGGGAACAGAACATCAGAACCAGTTTTTTCCCTTTCATATCTAATGCAATCGGGCATACAATGAACAAATTCCAACCCCAATCCACTCCTTTCTGGAAAAATTGATTCCACGTACAACAAAGCGTAAATTCTTTAGTGATAACTTGCCCTCCATACATGAAAATAAAAGGAAATATTTTATAATGCAGAATGCATGTAGATTTTGGTAGCAACGCAAGAGTCGCTTACTTTTTCAGCATCAAGACAAGCTTGTTCCATTATAGATAACTGAGCCCCCCATCCAACAAGTGTAATATCACATCCTTGTCGAATCACCTGAGTACACATTTTTATATTTATAAGACTAAATGTTGAACAGAACTATGTATTCAATAATAATGTTAAGCAGAACTTCTTTTCATTGTTGCATTTAGTGTGACAGGAGGTGTACCTCAGCCTCAGATAAAGGCAACATATAATCATCCTCCGGAACTTCTTCAACAGCCAAACGATAAAGCCACTGAAACCAAGACTCACATGATTTAAATTTCATACGTCTATCATAAATCTGTGGACGCATTTCATTAAGATTATTCTGGTAGAATCCAACCTTCGGTTCAAAAAATACAACAGGATTTGGATCTCGTATGCAAGATAGCAATAACCCTTTTGCTTGCCGGGGACTTCGAGGGATGACCACCTTTACAAGAAACACACTTGAGGCATTTGGAAAAATGTATCAACCATGTAAAAATAGACATTACGCAAAAGAAATTTAATTCAACAAGAAATCTACAATTTGCAATAATTCTCAAGCAATGCCAACAAGGTCATTAATCACATAAAGAATATAGAATTAGCTCCAATCTATGTATACAGTTGGAAGGAAACAGCATGGATGCTTCCAAGCCAGTGGTCACAGATTTGACAGCTTTCATATTAATAAGCAGCAACCCCATGGAAACTTGTATTCAAGTATACATGACATCAACATTTGTGACTGGCAAATGATTTCTAACTATCTTAGATTTAGATTATACATCATGGGGTTAGGCTACTGCAACAAGCAATCAGTTTTAAGCTCTAGGCCTTCCAACACCAAGCATATCATTGAATAAGTTATTGGTGCTTCAGCAATTCAAAACTTGAGGGCTAGGCTTCTCATCATGGGAAGTAAGATGCAGGGTGCTTTCTATAAGTTGCATTATTTTTGTGTTACTTTGAAAATACACACTATACATCTAAAGTAAGGCATGTACATCAATATGTTTTTCAGTTTATCCAGAAATAGATTGATATTTTCTTGGTTGTCTTATGCCTAAGGACCTGCAAGCTTGAAGCCTTTGTTAATTTCTCCTTGTTCTCTGTTACATACCTTGACACCGTAATTAATTAAATTAGGATTTGAATTATAGTATTAATTATTTAGATTAGGATTTGAATTATTTAGATCAACATTTGAATTATTGTAATCTAGTAGTTAGGATTTGAGAAGATAAGGTAGTTAGTAGGAGATAAGATTTTACCCAACCCATGATTCTCTCTCACAAGTGGCTATAAGTGAGACCTTTAGGGGAAGGGTTTAGGTATTCAGGAATTTAGGCTAGAACTAGGAGGACCAAGGGATCCTAAACTCCCAGAACTATTGTTTCTTACTTTCAGTTATTCAATTCAGCTTTTAATCATTTATGCACTGTGTGTTCGGTTATTCCCCTCTGGAATTGCTGACTTTAATTTAATTTCCATAAGCATTAATTAATCGATCAGCAGATACCAGTTCTTACAACTGGTATCAGAGCATCGATCTTGGGAGAACGGTGTATGGTTTCCACCCGCGCAGGCATGGAGGCTAGGATGGATGATTTGGAGAAGCAGGTGGAAGAGATAAGGGAAGCTCAAGCGCATCACATGACCCTTTTGCAGCAGCTGCTAGACAGGATGCCGCCACTGCAACATAGCGGCAATCAGGGGAATGGGGACAGAGGTTCAAGCGAAGGGGAAGGAGAAGGGAGGGACGAGAGAGCGGAGCCGGAACCCCGGCGTTTTGAAGCCACGCAGAAATTGGAAGTTCCGATTTTTGCGGGGGAGGGAGCATCAGAATGGCTGGTTAAGATGGATAGATACTTCAGAGTGACACAAGCAGCCCCCCAAGATCGAATGGATATCGTTGCCCTAGCATTGGAAGGTGAAGCCCTCACCTGGATGGAATGGTGGGAGGAACACACCCCTTCACTCAGTTGGGAACAGTTTCGAGCAAACTTGCTCAAACGGTTCCAACCTGGAGCCGCCCTCAACCCTTTGGCGCCCCTACTGGAGGTGAGACAAGTGGAAGGTGTAGCGAGGTATAGGAGAGAATTTGAGGCCGCAGCTAGGTCTCACAAGAGCTTGGGAACAGAGGCATTACTCTGCATCTTTGCCAACGGACTGAAAAGAGAAATTCAGGCAGAGATTGAGGTTGCAAGGTTCGACAATTTGCCGGCCTTGATGGACAAGGCTATGGCCATAGAATGGCGGAATCAGGCATGGAAGGAGTCAAGTCTAAATTCCGGAAGCCGGAGTTGGGATCCAGGAACCAGACACGGCGGCACTAGCGGAGGACCCTCCGCGGGGTCATTTGTTTCCAAACCTGCAGGATCCACCCGGCCGCCCGATAACGGGGGGGAACACGCGCAGAATCCGGGCACCAGACCAGCCAGAGGTCCACCGAGTCTACGGTAGGGAACAGACTTGTTCCCATTTTGGGAGGAAGTGCGGCGCCCTCAGGGAACCCCAGGCCTGTGAATACACGCCGGCTGTCTAATGAGGAGTGGACAGAAAGGCAAAGAAAAGGTCTCTGTTTTCGTTGTGGAGAAAAATGGGGGCAAGATCACCGTTGCTCCATGAAGCACTACCAGATCCTGCTCTTAGAGGATGAAGGGGGGGAAGAAACGGAGGAAGAAGACACAATCCAGCAAGAAGAACCTCCCTGACTTCGAAAATTCTTGGGAGCTAGCGACAGAGATCCAAGCAGCCTTTCCATCTTTCCACCTTGAGGACAAGGTGAATTTTGAAGGGGAGGGTATTGTTACATACCTTGACACCGTAATTAATTAAATTAGGATTTGAATTATAGTATTAATTATTTAGATTAGGATTTGAATTATTTAGATCAACATTTGAATTATTGTAATCTAGTAGTTAGGATTGAGAAGATAAGGTAGTTAGTAGGAGATAAGATTTTACCCAACCCATGATTCTCTCTCACAAGTGGCTATAAGTGAGACCTTTAGGGGAAGGGTTTAGGTATTCAGGAATTTAGGCTAGAACTAGGAGGACCAAGGGATCCTAAACTCCCAGAACTATTGTTTCTTACTTTCAGTTATTCAATTCAGCTTTTAATCATTTATGCACTGTGTGTTCGGTTATTCCCCTCTGGAATTGCTGACCTTAATTTAATTTCCATAAGCATTAATTAATCGATCAGCAGATACCAGTTCTTACATTCTCTAACTTGTAATCCATTTTATCTATTACCCCCAATCAAACCTGTTTTCACTTTTCATTGACAAATAAAAAGAAAGGAGACAGGAAAGAAAAGACGAAAATAAGGGGGAAAAGAGGGGGAGACTAAAAAGGAGGAGAAATAGAGAAGAACAATAACGTTTAACTAGCAAAACGAAGTACATATGAAAGCACCGTACTTTGATACCAGGAACATGGCAAAAGAAAGCCTCAGGGGATTGAGAGTGGTAATGGCCACCATGGCCCACAGCTCCATAAGGGGCTCTAATTGTTAATCCTATAGGAGTCAGTAAAACATTTTAATGGAACAGGTGAAAATAGAGATAAGCCAGAAATTCCAACATTAAGGCAGTAAAAGAAATTTACCACCACAATTAAATTGGTTTCCACTCCTGTATCTGAATTTAGCAGCTTCATTTACAATCTGGAAACCAAAGTTGGTTAATTAGTAACCAAAAGTGGCTTTGACTAAAATTAGCCATGAGAAGGGAGCATGCCTGATCAAAGGCAGGAAAAATGTAATCTGCGAACTGAATTTCTGCTATCGCCCGATTGCCCTGCCATGTAAAATATAAAAAAAGATTAAACTTTTGTTTTATTATTATTATTATTACTATTACTATTATTATTATTATTATTATATATAAACAAATTATACCAGACTGTAGTAAGATCTGATGGTAAAACTAGGAAGTAAATTATTTTAAGCTCATAGACTCACCATTGCTGCTAGACCAATGCCAAAGCCAACGATACCCTGTCAGTAGTGTTTCAGTACAAAATTTTTAAATCAGTGCTCAAGATTACTTATGCAAAAATAGAAAGATACTTAGCACTTATCAAGAAAAAGAAGAAATTCAGTGAACTGCATTATAAAATTCATAGGCTCAGTCAAACAATGATTTAAAAAATTCTCTTTTTATCTTCTTTTCCCTTCTGTTAAACATATCTTATGTACAACTTCGTAATGATTCACACTCCTCAGTTATAAATATTTACTGAGGAGAATGGGAAGAGAGAAAAGGAAAGGGTAAGCGCAGACGCAACAGAAAATAAACAAATACCTGTTCACAGAGAGGAGTATTGAAAACCCTATTTTTACCAAATTTGTCTGCTAAGCCTGTTGTGCATCGAAAGACCCCACCAAAGCCTACGTCTTCTCCAAAAACATAAGCACTGAGATCATGTGTAAGAGAAGATAAGGGTGTACACAAGATATTTAGGTTAATAAATATAAACTCAATGTAATTTCAGCGTTTCAATAAGTGAAAGTTGAAGATGTGTAAACAACATACAATAGTGCAACAAATGGAATTTTAAAGTTGTACATGTAATACAAACACTTAATATAATTTTCAGTTCAACAACTGAATTGTGTTAAACCTAAAAGAAACAGACTCATACAACCATCAAACAGGTTAAATCTTCATTAAGATATGAATAATTGAATAGAATTCGTCCATTCAGGTGTTCAAATGCAAAGCTTCATGGAGCAAGCTTAGTAAAAAGTTTCACTTAGATTACATGTGCGATTGTGTTAGAGCGAGCTGAAGAGCACACAATATCCGCAGATCAACTGTTCAAAAGTCAGTTCAGTAATAGATCAGTAGTGGTTCAGCTATATAGCTAGAGTTAGTTACCAAAATCTGAAGGCAATGCCTATGTATATATAACTGAAGAAAAGCTTCAGTAACATTCAATTCAGAAATACTCGTCAATCACAGTTTTCTCTCCAAGATTGTCCGAGAAACTCATCTTTGTTTTCTCCGTTTCTATCACATAGGTGATGCTGACAAATTTTTAGATAGAAAGTTAATTTTATGTAGAGTTAAGCAGAATCAAACACACACTACGACAATTGACAATTTAATTCTCAAAATGATGTTACATGCAAGGGAATTGAGACGTGGGACTTCCTAGTAGTATCTGTTATCTTCACTATTCAGTCATATACAGGACCTAGATAACAACTTACCCAACAGGAACCCCTACTAAAAGTCAAGATCACTTCCTGAAAAACCAAAAAAAAAAAAAGGCTAGAAATAGAATATTTCCTGAAATTATGTAAGTAATTACAACCCAATGATTTTTACTTCCTTTCCCCTCCATTTCCCAACCCAACTTTGTTTATATAATTCCATGGTTGAACCCTTCCCTCACCTTTTGAGACTACGAAAAAATGCAGATACTTAAAAGACCATTTCATCTCCTGATTAGACTTATTAGCTACACACAGTGACTACGAAAAAATCCAACAAACAAAGAAAAACCAAATCTTAGGATATCAACTCAAAACAGTTTGAAACAATGATAACTTTAAAAATAAAATAAAATAAAAATAAATAAACTGCATGGAAGGTTATTTGATTTATAATGTCACGGTTTGTGGTTAAGTTTGCCACCGCATCGCAATACCATGATTGCAATGGCGGAAAATTGCAGAAAAATGTGTCTGATGTGGCCGCAATTGCTGTTTTGAGGTTTTGAGGCAACTGCGTAGAACAATGCAATAGCTATTGCGGCAGCAATTGCGGTTGCGGACTGCAATTTAGAACCATCCTCAAGTTTTCTTTCCTCTCCTTTTATAGTGTGTCTATATATATATATATATATATATACATATATATATATATATACACACACATATATATATATATATATATATATATCTCGGATAATACACAATATATGGTGCTAAGAACGCTCGTTAAGAAATTAAAAAACTAAAATATTTCATTGAAAGGATAGAATTTCTAACATCTCAATACACTGAATGCGACTGAAAACTTCAAAACTTCCTATTATTGATTCTTTTACAAGTGTTCTAAATTAGTATAATGAAAACGATACCCTACCGTGGATCAGTGTCCAAGGCAATGTGGAGAGCTTGGTTAACCGCAGAATAAAGGTTCAGCGATTTCAAACCTTGCTCAGCATCACCCTTTTCAATCCACGAGGATGAGCTAGAAAACCCTCTCCTCGAAACCGAAGAGGCCAATCTTCCAAATCTCCTCACAGTGTTTGCTGACATCTCAATTGATCGCGATTGTGATGCGAGAAACTTGCTGCCACGCAAGAAATTGGACTCGGGAACTTCAATTCGATGGAGCAAGCTCTTCTCCCCCAAATTGTGGCTTCTGTGGAGTGCCGTGCATGTATGAAGAGAGGAGAAAGGACAAACTGCAGTTGCTGAGGACTTGTTTGGTTCCAAATTTGGTGAGAGTCAATTAAAAGCAGATAAGATCTGCACCGTGCGTTTGAGTCACAGTCCCTATCCAAACACCGACTCATTTTTAACTTTATTTATTTTTTCTAAACATTCTAACTTTAAATCAATCTCTCCTACTAACATGGGTGTGTTCGAAAGTTAAGTTTGAAAGAAAATCAAAAGATTTTGGGCAGCTCTTTGGTCATAAGTTCTATTATTTCAATTTTAATCATGTTAATTTGCTACATAAAATGTCTTCACACGAAATTTTTACAAATATATGCAGTCAAATTAAACATATGTCTATAATATGCACATGATAAATTTTTTACAAACGTATGGTCAACGGTACTAAAATTGCCACAAGAAATAACGATTTCAGTACCATTTAAAAAAAAAAGTGTCAAGGGGTTGAAATCGATAAAGTGGCGGTGATTTCAGCGCTAACAGGACTAAAAAGTGCATGTTGAAATCGCTTAAGAGGGTAGCGATTTTAGACCCCTCAATCAAAATTTTGACTAAACAAAAATGCACCAAGAAGAAGAAATGTTCACCTTATAAAATGGGAGGGGGGTTTCTTCCTCTTCACCATTTTCTCATTCTTCTTCTTCCTCTTCACCATTATCTCATTCTTCTCTTTTTCATCCTCTCACTTCTCTTATATTTATTCTTCTTTTGTTGATCATCTCATTTCTCTTAGGGTGTTTGTGTTTTTGTTTTGATACAAAAAAATGCATAAGGGAGGTGTTGTTGCGTTTATTTTTTTATAATGGTTCAATGCAAAAGAATAATGTTGAGGGTGTTGAGTTTATTAGTGAAAACGATTCCGAGTTTATTGTAATTTGATCTTCTATGTCATTCACAGACCTGTGTGGTGTAATATCTTCTCATCTTCAAAAGAGTGTGACAAGAATAAGATATAAAGCTCCAGTGTCTTTTATGAATAGGTTGGTAAAATTTTGATCTGTGACAATATCAAATGACGCTCAAATGTAGTAGATGTTTTATTTATACGAAAATTATAAGACACATATGAGTGACATTGATATGTTTGTGAACTTCGAGGAGGTATTTGCGAACGTTGATTTAGGTGTTGGTCCAATTTCAAACGAAGTGCATTAGCAAGACGTTAAGGCAACATTAGCAGGCCGGCTGAAATCTACTCGTTTCCGAAACGAAATGGATTCTACAGAGAGATGGCGACCAAGACATTGTAAACTTTGTCGTGGAATAGGTCACAACTGCAGTCATTGTCCACACATTAGTGCGGGGCCAAGTCACCAAACGTAGAACACTAATATTGTCACATGATAAATATTTTTCTGTGTAAAAATTTGATGTGAAACGTGTTATTATGAAGATTGATTTGTTTAACACACATGTGAAACGTGTAATTATGCCTAATACCCATATGAACATTGATTTTTCTTACAGCCGTGTTTAAGGCTTAGGTTTAGGTTTAAAGTTAGGGTTAGGATTTAATTTTAAGGTTAAGTTTATATTTTAGGGTTTAGGGTTAGTAATTAGGGTTATGGTTATGGTTAAGATTTAGGGTTAGGGTTAGGATTTGTGGTTATGATTAGGGTTTAAGGCTAGGTTTAAGGTTTAATTTTAAGATTAAGATTAGGGTTATGGTTAAGGTGTAGGGTTTAAGGTTTAATTTAGGGTTTAGAGTTAAGGTTAAGGTTAGAGTTAGGTTTATGGGTAAGGTTAGGGTTAAGGGTTAATGTTATGGTTTAGGGTTATAATTAGGATTTAGGGTTAGAGTTTAAGGTTAAGGTTATTATTATTATTATTATTATTATTATTATTATTATTAAACAACATAAGAAGAAGATGATGAGGAGGAGGAGGTTCTATTCATATTAATAATAATAATAATTATTGTTATTATAATTATCATAATAACAATAATAATATTAGAGCTAATGAATTCAAACAAGTACATGTGCATTCATCTTCGGCCTAGAAAGTCTTGGGATTGGCCTACGAGCCTAGGTGCCTCTGTAGGGGTATATCTATTGGGTGTCCTAATATTTTCACGGTCTCGAAAATCATACACTTGCTCAGCTACGCCACTGGTACTAGCTCCATCGTCATTACCGCGACGCCCCATTAACCACTGCCCTCGTCTCTGCACTCCTTGAACCCCCTCGTAAAATGTTTCCCGTTCTACCAGATCTAGGCGATGGTTGCCTCGAATTTGCATCATTCGTGTTGTTATTGTCATCATATGATGCAACCTCTGGCGGCTCATTTAGATTAAACGGTACCCTAACCCCAGTGCCAAAACTTGACGGCTCTGAAACACCTTTACGCACTTCCACACGATCCATGTCAACTGATCTTCTTGGTGAACGTACGCGTGGCTCACTAGATCTTCAAAAAAATCCTACATGGAAGGACCTTCTGCCATATGACTGTTGCTCACTATACCTTTCACTAAGAAGAAGAGATCGTGCGTCAGGTCTGTATGGAGGTGGAGTGACTTCAACTTCAACTGGGTATGGAGTCACTTCAACTTCATCAGCTTCATTTGGAGGATGTTGTGACGATGAGGGGCTATGGTTGAACAATTCAAAGTTCTTGTCAATTTGGTGCAATTGTTAAGCCATTTGTTCGCCTAGTCGAGCATAGAAACCAGGTTGGGGAGGCGTATCATACAAATCAGTTTGGGAAACCGGAACATAGAAACCAGACTGGGGAAGCAGAGCAAAGAAACCATGTTGGAGAGCGCAAAGAAACCATGTCAGGGAGGCGGAGCGTAGAAACCATGCAAATGCGTATCATCAAATCCATGCGGTGGGGGCACATTACCATGCGGCGGTGAAGGATAGTATTGCTGCTAAACATTAGGTACCTGCTGATGATTATGTATTTCCTTAAGAAATCTACAACCATTCTCCAAATACCACTGTCAATACTGCACATTTGGTCTAT
Organism: Nissolia schottii; assembly: GCA_003254905.1. Lineage (NCBI taxonomy): Eukaryota > Viridiplantae > Streptophyta > Magnoliopsida > Fabales > Fabaceae > Nissolia > Nissolia schottii. The sequence continues at coordinate 438,829 of QANU01044385.1, forward strand.
AAGTTATAAGTTTCTCAGTGACCAGTGCTACTCGGTTGTCCCACCTCTGAATCCACTAATAATGTATTTGAACCCAATTTATACACGTCAACCCTTGAGGATTTCCCCCTCAAATCAAGATTATGAGCGCGGCCCATAATGTTGCATCTAGGCCCAACAAGCACCTTCTGAATAAGACCAAATTGGCAAAGCACGTGATCAGCTGCATGTGACTCAACAATCTCAAAGCATATTAGTGGACATACTACTGACCACGTACCCGTTTATTCCTCACTTTCCCTAGAATGACTGCAGTAACCTGGGGTTCACGATATGATTGCCATATAAACTGCACATAAAAATAATTAATTATAGTGGGATATTAACAAAACATAATTATTTATAATATTTTAACTACTTAATCTAAACCACGCCTGGGGTCATGTCGTCTACGACTTTTCTACATTCCTTGACGGTAATATTATGGAGATTGGGAATATACACATGATCAGCTCATCTGTAATATATTATGTTTATTAAGTTAATAATAAAAAAATGGTTCTATTAAACTAATAATAAACATTGCAACTGTCAACTTAATAAACTATTACCTTGCTATAGGGGAAAATGGAACTGGTTCGAGTCATGTGGATTGGGTGAAAGTATAAGAAATCTATAAAATGTTCATACTTGAAGAAACACCATGCAACCACTGATTCCTTTACAATTTGCGCGTATAGTGTGACATAAAGATCTCTGAAGCATGGCAAGAATTGCTGAACCCCAACCATATTTTCCCAGGCCACCCAAATCTCAAAGAATAGCCAAGTACTTCAAATGGATCCAGTTACCATGCTTATCGCAAAGCAAAATATTGTCAAACAACCGCAAAATTTATCCGCGAGCATTCCATGTCACTATTTACTGCATGTCATGTCATCAATATCGTCGCGGATAACAACGCCAAAGTTATTGTTCAGCCACACTGAATTAATGAATGTTTTGTCTATGTCATTGGGACCAAGTGTAACTCCAAGAAGTTCCTGACATAGATTTACAAGACTTGGTCTGAAGAATACAATCTCTGATGCGGTTACAGCTTCACCCTCACCGGCAATCCCTAGTATCATGTTCATATCCTCCAATGTGATTGCACACTCATCGTGTCGAAGATGAAACATGCGGGTTTCTGGCCTCCATCGCTCAACAAACGCAAAAATAAGTCCTTGGTTTACTCTAATTTTGGGTAACAAGGCTGCATGTAACTAACCGATATTTTTCAGATACGGCTGTATAAGGGGATTCGGTGGCTCAATAACCCCGTATCTAGTCCGCAACCATCACGCATTATGTAACAATAATAATTAACATTAAAAAATAAACAAATAACAACTATTTTTTACTGTATTTATTTTTTTTGTCAAAGCTATTACACATTTCTGGTACACAAGAACCTCATACTAAGGTAAGTGTAGAGCATACTTTGTATCTCACCTTTTTACAATTATGTTTCAATATAACAATAAAATATGTTTGAATATAGACATGAATATACATATGAACAATACAATATAACATTAATAATGACTATATAAGATAAATATAAACCTGATCATTTTGAAGGATTTTTTTTCTGAAATGTGTAACAATGGATTTACAGTATCATCTTCCCTTCGAGGCCTCACCATCTAATGCTATTTTTTCACTAAATTACAGATAAACTTTTTCTTTGTTATAACTTGTTTGAAAGGAAAAACTTAAGAACTTAACTAAAATAAAAACACGCACCGTAGTGAAAAGAAAAATTAGAACTGCAGGGAATTAGAACTGAAGTGAAAAAATAGAAACTAAAGTGAGGAGTTGCTGCTGAAAGGAATGGCTTATTTATAATGTTGGTGTGAAGGAGTTTGCCCCCGGTTTGGTCTCCTAAGTAAAATCGGGTAAACTTGGGATGAACTCATGAGTTCACTATTTTAGTCTAAATTTAACCTTTCAAGCCCCCAAAATATAATATTTCACAAAGATCACTATTAATTAGGAATTCCAAATAGAAGAACTTGACATCTTGACTTATTTAATGTTGATTTGTAATATATGATGTTTTGATATGTTATTTTTTATAAGAATCATTTTTTTAGTACTTTATGACTTGTGTTTGTCTCGTTATGATGTTGGAAGTGAAATCTTGACTTATATATATATACTCATAAATTTAGCATATTATATTAATGTATTATAAGTATTTATTATTATTATTATTATTATTATTATTATTATTATAAGAAGTAAACTCTTACAAATTTATGATTATAGTTTACTTATATTCAACGAGTTTAGGTAAACTCGAAAGTTTGACAATCTAAGCATCTCGTCCACCAATGGATCATGTGTCATAAAGTGTTGTTCGAATAGTTCTCTTTTGTGGCAGTGCTTTGGACAAACAAATAAGTACAAAAATTATTTCTCATATTACTACATCATCTTTATGCTAACTGACATGAGAGAATCTAAATCTAACTCTAATCGGAAAGGAATGGAAGAGATAAAGATATTGGGAAAAGAAGCATGCGTTGGGAATGATATCGAGACATAAAAAAAATTAATTTTTTCTGTCTTGAGATAATTTTTAAATTAATTTATGTATTATAAAAAAGAGAGATTGAATAGACAATTTTTAAGAATAATTTTTAAACTAATTTCTGTATCTTAAAAAAAGAAAAAATACAAAAAAAACGTGTCTTTATTCTTCCATTATCTTTATCCTTTTTTTTTAATCTTAGAACAGGAACTAAATGTTAGTGTAACTGGGTGATATAAAACCTAATTTCAAATTTTATAGTAACAATAAATTCTTACTTTTAATTCATTTAAATTTCTTAATGCTTGTTTGGTTACCGATTTGTAGAGGCAAAATATAAGTTTAACAGCCTTAGGATGAGAATGCACGCTACAATTGATATTTGACTAATTTTTTAGGCTAAATAACAATTACGTGGATAGTTCAGTTCTAATGTAGCAAAATATGGTTACATAGGAAATATTGCAAAAATATGGAACCGAGTTGCAAATCGGGCAAGTTTTGAGTTCTAAATTTAATTTTAAAAAAATACATAGTTTCTGTTGCTATTTGACATAAATAATATGTACTATTTTAATATTTATAGCTTTTAGAATTTAGTGCTATATGTCTTGAATTCTAAAGTTGATTTTTTTTAAAAAAAAATCATAATTTCTGTATAAGTAAGAAATGGACTGTAACCCTCTTATTTTCATCTAATCATCACTCTCTACCCTCTCTCTCCCTCTTACCATACACTTAACTTTCTCTATCCCATTTTATATTCATGTTTCTGTATCTATCTTGATGCACGTTTCTGATGGGCACTTCCCTTTTTTATAGGCTTCAACGACTAAATTATTGAGTTTTGTTATTAATTAACTTCAGATGCTCACGTAACTTTTTGCGCCAAATTAGAGGTACTTTGGTGCAATGCGTAATTATATTTTCCTTTTTTCACCTATAGTAAACATTTATGGGATTGGCACGGTCTAAATTAGGGCTGTCAAAATGAGTCCAGTCGACGAATCTGATTAAATGAACAGATTTTATATGCAAAAAATAGATCCGTGAAAATTTTTGAAAAAAATAGTTTGACCCGTTTAGGCATGCGGGTTAAACGAGCTAACCCAGTGAATTTTTTTTATTTTTATTTTTTTAAAATACCAAAATTTTAAAAGTTTCATTTTAGACTCTAAATTTTATTTTGAAGTTTAAGAGTTTAGAGTTTAACTATTTGGACTTATAATTGAGCATGTTTAACTATTTGTTGTGCTTAACTATTTAACTATATTTATATTACTATACAGCTGAAGTGTTATGACATAGATATTAATAAATTTTGCATTTCATTCCTTGCCTACACTCTACAAGTTGATATATAGTTTCAAACCTTGTTTATTATACCGTCAAGAAAGAGTTCCAATTGTATTTTTTATCAATAACATAACAGTACTCACATCAATGTTGTATGTCGGCATTTAATTAATTAAAGTTGTATTGATTCATGAATCGATTTCAAATAGCATTTGCTATCTTTCAAGCAAAATAGTTGAAAGAACAAAAAAGATGATATAATCTCACAATCAACCATTTAAACTATTTCTTTCCGATTAATTAATAGATAGATAATAAAAAATAACTAAAAATGGCCGTCATACTTATTTATAATTTTGTATTTAAAACCATAAAAAATAGAACAAAATTTTAATTTTTTATAAAAAAAAACAGGCTGATGAGCTGACCTGTTTAGACCTGCAGATTGACCATAAACGAGTCAGACCCTAAAAAAAGACATAATTTTGGAGCTGACCCACACCCTTAGTCAAACCTACCCCCCATTCTTTTACCCCATTTTTTAAATTAATAATTGTTACTATTCTTTCATTTTTTTTAGTTAAATTACGCAGTAAGTTCTTATCATTTAATTTAGTGTTACTTATTCTCTTAGTAAGTCCTATTCCTAATTTAGTATAAAATATTTTGAACTCATACCTACTAATTTATTATCTTAATTTTTAAGAAGTTATTACTTAAAATGTATGAAGTTGATCTAACAGTAACTATTGTTACAAAGCTACCGAGTAAATAAAATATTTAAATTTAATAACAAAACTAAAATTACTTAACTCAAAATACTTATTTATTTTTTTAAAAAAATGGAATGTTACCATTCTTTCCTCCTTTTTAGAATTTTGTCCCCAAAGTTCACTAATTTATTTAGTATATATAGATAAAAAAATCTTCCTGATTTAATCCTCTAATTCTCATATTTCTTCTTTTGGCAGTTTATTTGAAAAATAGGAACAAATTATATAAAACATTCTAAAATAAAATAATGTTCTATTTATGTAATATAGATTAATTAATTGCATCAAAGTTTAAGTGAAATAAATAAAACACAATTGAGTCTACCGACAGTGCTGCAAAATGGCACAATCATTAATGCACCGGGATCTTCACTTACCTAAAAATGATCAAGATTGAGGAGCACTGCATTGAAAGCTTCGAGCGGCATTGTGTTGGTACCTAGATTGGCCAACAACCCCGACACCATGAAAAACTACTAAACTGAAGGGAGAACTATTACTATAGGGTGTCGCAATAGCTAGTTGCACTACTACAGCAAACCGGCATTGCAACGACAGTCGTTGACGACCACAATGTTACCACTACAACGACAGTAGCGCTAGGGCCTACTATCATAAGCCACCCTAAAAGACTAAAGGGCCTGCCCTATGTAGAAGCACTGTTTCCCCACAACTGAACACTTAGTCCTTTGAGCAAAAGTCCCAACAATGAGTGGAACCTTGAGAGCTCTGAAGGAAATTAGCAACTAAAGCTCTACTAAAGGGTCTCTATTTATAGGAGGAGCAAGAGCCCCCCTCTCCATAGTTCCAGACGATGTGGGACTTTTCCCATTGCACCGATGCAGTGACAAATGACCACTGCAGTGGTCCTCATGCACCGAACTGCTATAGTAGTGCCCCGAGGCTAAATCATCTCTTTTCTACACTACAACCTTTTCTAAGGTTTTACTAACCCTTCCTAAGGACACTTAGACAAATGGGTCATCATAGCAGGTATCATAAATTAGATAAAAGGGCTCAACAGAGACTGAGAATAGCCTAGGGGGCTCCATTCAATAAGGACCTCTAGCTAATAAGCTCGACAAAATTAGCATGCCTCATAAAGTCTAAATCATTCACTCATGCTGAGTAATGACTGAGAATAGGCTTGGTGCTCCAGACTTCGAAGAATTTGAGATCATGAACCAAAACAAAAACAATACCCACACCAAACCTCGAAGACATCTATACAAGTTCGGCACGCCACTTAAAGATAACCATTGACCTTGGAGACTGTGTACTGGACTAGCTATCTAGGCCTGGGAACTGGCCAATATCCTCAAAGACTCAAGTTAGACCCACTAGTACGCATAGAAATGTGTGGAGTCTATCCACGCCAACCCCGCTTAGGTGAGTTTGTGCTTCCTCCCTACTTTCCCACTTAAACTTATTTTGGGACAATCATGAGAAGTTACAAGATGATAGGTAGCGCCCCACTAACCTCCCCATTTGCTAGAAGACTCACAATATAAATAGGGGGACAGACACTGCACAAGCATGCTGTCTATTAATTCCACTGACACTTCACAATACTCATGTTATTGACTAGAGCACTGGAGTGTCTTGCAGGTCCGCCCCCAGCGTTGCCTAGACCGGAAAGAGCTCATATTGCACAAGGGACCATAGAGAGCACATAAGACACTTCATTCCTGATGTTCAGGTCAAAACAATTAATATAATAAAAGTTTCTTAAATTTCTTTATTATATTTCCTAATTAGTTCTTGCTTATTATCTGCATCGAAATTAACATATAAACATTTGTAACGCAATAGATATTGCTCTAAATATTTCAATAAATTATTTTACTCACAATAAAAAAAAAATCTTTATGTTTGGGAAGAAGTTATAATATGAGTTGTGACATTAATGACAAAATACTTTATAATGCTATATACTAAAAATAATAAATAAAAAAATTAAAGTAAAATAAGAAGCCTATCGATATAAGAACTCAACTTTAAGTCTAATAAATTTTTATCAGTTTGATAAAGAAATTTTTTTAAAATATTTTATAGTAACTTATAATTAGTTATTTATCTTTTTGAAAAATAGAATAGTGATAAATAAATAAAAAGTAAAATAAAAATGAATAAAAGAATAAAGTGTTTTAGCATTTAAATTTGGAAAATCACTAATATTTTATTAAAAATGTAGTGACTAATGCAAAAGAAATATAATGATTAAATATAATTAATTAAGCTTAATTTGAATAAAATTATTAAGTGAGTATAATTTAATGGGGAGTATTATTAAGGGAGTATAATTAATTAAGCTTAAAGTTTTTCCCTCTCCAAATCACGAACTCAAGATTCTCTAGCCTAGAAAATTGATGAACTTGCCTAGTGTTGGCATCAAAATGCATGTTAATTTTAGAATAAAATATTACAATAAAAAATTGAAGCTTTTCGTAATTGATTTTGTGATTAGAGTTTGATGCGAGTAAAAATTGAAAGTCCGACGAGCTCTAACTTAGAGGAAGAGAAGCTCGCATCCTCTAAAAGACTCAAAGAGTTTCAGTCCACTAAAGAGTAATAGAGACTCTCGCCACCTGGTTGCATCGGAGGAAAGAGCCTCATGACGCCTAGAGGAGTCTTGGGCGCTCCTCCACTCCGCAACTAAGCGCCGATGTGCCTTTACAAGTACATCCTGCCGCCACACTCTCTCCAAGAAGAACCTACTTAGAGCTTCTATCAATGCACCTTTCTCACTCTCTACTCATGTTCAAGTAATTTTGTTCTCTATACGAATTACTTGCTAACAAAGTTCATTAATTAACTAAAACTCGTAAAACTAGGAGAGCAACAATAAAATTGGGTTTATATTTTTTTAATCTGGAAACAAATCTCCCATCTCCCCCCATTGCGGAACGCACATGCCTGTAACAAGAAGGTCTTCCCCTCAATCCTCACAAATCCAGCACAGCACATGCCACCATCACTCCACTCTCCCATTTTTGTATTGATAATGCTGCTCTTCTCTCTCTCTCTCTCTCTCTCTCTCTCTCTCTCTCTCTCGCTCCCACCCACAAGTCAAAGCATTACATATAACAACAGAGTTTAGAGAGAAACGGTTACTTAGGGATCGATGGATATGGATTCTGATAATACTCGTTTCTATTGCAAGACTCTGATTGTTGCGCTCGCACTTCTTCTGCTGCAGGTTTCGTCGCCGTCATCTCAGATTGAAGCATCTCGCGCCAAGGTGGAACGCCTTCCTGGCTTTGAAGGACCACTCCCCTTTCAACTCGAAACCGGGTCAGCATCAATAGCACTTCCATTTATAGCTCTTTTTTTTTTTTTTTCTCTTTTTTTCATTGTATAGATTATTTTTTAATTGGCCTACAGATACATTTTCCCCCTTTGTATATATGTTTACTCTTGGCTTTTGGGTCCCCAATAAAATTTTTAAAATTTGGTTTAAGTCTCTAGATTTTTTTTGGTTGATTTTGATCCAAACATATGATAATAATAATATGTTGGACTCAAAACTAATTTTTTTTTTTTAAACCTAAACCAAATCTAAAATTTGTGATATTTATTTATGCCCTCAGGCTTTTATAAAGTGTGACCATGCAAATATACAATGGATATTGTGTATTAACGCTCATTTCACATCCTAATAAATCTTATTTAAGGGCAGGCGAAGCGTATATTGTGATACAGACTAAATAAGTACAAATATTATTATTATTTTTTTTTTTTGTGTAAGATAGGACATAAGATAGAGATGTCTACGTGCATATTTGACAGGTACGTGGGATTAGGGGAAACGGATGATGATGATGACATGCAGGTTTTCTATTACTTCATTAAGTCAGAGAACAATCCTGAGAAAGACCCTCTTATGCTTTGGCTCACTGGTGGTCCCGGTTGCTCTTCATTCTCAGGGCTTGTCTATCAAATAGGTAATGTCTGAAACGGCTACTTGAAATTCATAAATCTCTTTTCACAACGCCGTTAATTCACAATTGGATTTTGCGTAATTTTTACAACCGTTGAGCTCTGTAAACCCCGCTAATTTTTACAAATCAAGGTGAATTTTATGAGTGTAACGTTTTGATCATGAACTTTTATGAACACAAAAACTATGCTTGCTAATATAAGCAAGAAATTACGTGTTTTAGGGTTTCTGATAGGATGGAGTATGGGTAGGGATATTCAAGAGTAGATATTTTATGACGCGTGTCAATAGTAGAAAGGGATATTCTTAGGGAGATTCTATAGATTGAATATACGAGGGACGTGTGTGTAAGGAGAAGAGAGTTCTAGAAGGTCTTAGTCTATTATAAGTGTAAAATCTCTTGAATGAATGAAGCAAGCAAGAAAAATGCTCATCCGTTTGGTTATTATCTTTTAGTTTCTTTCTCTTAATTTTTCCCTGACAGCTTCCTTGTATTTCGGAGTTCAGATAATCAAAATTCTTTGCCATGAAATTACATGGCTCTGTTGCTAATGGGTGCTATCAGTATAAATTTTATTTCCATCTTGATGAACCCCAATGTTTTCGCGACCATAGTGATGGACTTTTCCTCTTGTCCAAGTCACCTCCATAATCTGAATCTGAATCCGATAATCCTATGAAATCAAGGAAACCAACTGAACTATTTTAATGGTTGGATTGGAGAATCATCTCAAACAGTTCTATATTTCTGATGCTTTCCGTCCCTATGTTCTTACTTTGCCATGCCAAGATATCTTTTATCTCAAATGAGCTTTTAGGCTCTTGATCTCGGAATAACGCATGTTTTTAGACGCAACGATGCTAGCGAACATTTCATCCATCTGAGCTTCCTGTGACATATTTACATATGATAGTTTCACTTTTAAATTAAATAAAATTGAATTAAGCTGAAGCAGATGTTTGAAAGAGCAAAAGCATTTATACAATTAATCTTTTCTTGCTTTTGGTACTGTAGATGTTGCTGCATTTGAATTCTAAAGTCATTTGTTCAAATAGTGTCATATTATTGTCTACGTGGCATAGATTTTCCACCATGCAGAATCATTTGGCTGCAGAATGTTGACACCAATGTTGTGATTTCATTATTTTGCTGTGTTTGGTTTTGGTTTTCACTATAATTGATCCTACTGAAAATAATCCACTCATCAACATTTATAGAATGACCTTTGCCATAAACTGCATGTTATATAGGTCCAATTAAATTTAAAATTGAGGAGTACAATGGGAGCTTGCCTAATTTGGTCTCGAGGCCCGAGTCATGGACGAAGGTAATACATTGCTTCCTATAGAGTTTCACATTGAATTTTTATCAAAAAAAGAAAAAAGAATTTCACATTGATTTCATTTCTTGAACTCTATCCGAAATTTGTAATGGCAATTACTATTTATTTAAGCACATGGTTGTAATGATTGTGTAACTAGTTAATGTTGAGATAATGGTACGGAGAATAATGTTAAATCCTTTTTTTCAGGTAGCTAGCATTATTTTTGTAGATTTGCCATTTGGAACTGGCTTCTCGTATGCGAAAAATCTCACTACCCATCGAAGTACCTGGAAATTAGTTCGACATGCCCATCAATTTCTCAGGAAGGTAAAGTCACTATGGTTATGTTCATGATCATATTCCATGCCCATTTGTCACCAAGTGTTTTTTTTTTTTTTTGGAGAAAATATATTTCCCTTGTTCATAGTTTACTTTGGGAGATTCAACCTCCTAACTACAGCTGAAAACAAGCTTTATAATTTCGATCAATTATTATTAGGATGTAATATTTATGTCTTAATCTTTGTAGTGGCTTATTGATCACCCGGAATTTCTTTCAAATAAATTGTACGTTGGAGGTGATTCACACACTGGCATTCCTGCCCCTGCTATTGTTCAAGAAATTTTAAGTGGTAATAAATTTTAAATGCCATAATGTGTGTGATGAATCGGTTATTGGTTATAAAAGTAATAGCTAATATCTTTATAGTTTATAATATCAATAAGGTCGAACATTGTTCTTAATGATTTTAATTAGCCCTTCTCAAGTAATATACTTATTTTCTATGTTCTACTTTTATCTTTAGAAGTTAGCAAAACAAAATTTCCAATTCAAGATTCAATGAGTTTATCCATCTAGGTTCTATGTCTTAATCATTTCAATATTGTTATACCTAATTATTGTTAAACTAACAACTATTATTCAATTTCCTTGATTAACAGGAAACGAAAAAGGTCTCCAACCCTGGATAAATTTCAAGGTTCGTAATCAGTTCCTCTGATTATGTTTTCACTACTGAAAAGATAATATAGAGGGCGTGTTTTTATTCCCGAATCCAATATTCAAAACTGCCAAGCATATAAGAAAGTTCTTCACCTTTTCAAAGGGGCAGTGTTAACATTTGCTCTTGCTATGTGAACTACTAAGCCTGAATTGGTCTTATTTTTTACAGGGATATCTGCTAGGAAACCCCGTTACGACACGAAGAGAAAAAAATTATCAAATCCCGTTTGCTCATGGAATGGGACTTATTTCTGATGAACTCTATTTGGTAATGGTTTTTTTTTTTTTTTAATGAAAATATATATTCAATGGCAATCATTCCTGTCTAGTAAAGCTAAATACATAGAATTTCCTTATAATGTTGGTTCAGAGGGCTGATGTGTTTGTACTTGAATTTGCCTTTAATATTTGAATACCGTTTATACTTTAATTGAGTCGTGTTAGCAATTTAATTGAATTTATGTTAAAAAGAAATGCCAGTGATTCTTTATTGTCTGTCATCTATGGACAGTCTCTGCAGAGAAATTGTAAAGGAGAGTATCAAGATATATATTCTGGAAATGATTTGTGTTTAAGAGACATGCACACCTTTGATCAGGCAAGTAACAACCATCCCAATTTATTTATGATATTCACTTCTACTCTTGTTATTCACCTCAATTGAGTTTTTCACCATATTAGTAAACTATTATCTCTTATCTGCAGTGCCTTTCAGGAATTAATTTGTTCTACATTTTGGATCCTGCTTGTGATGATGATGATGATGATGATTCGCCTAAGCAACATGAAGTGTTGAATAGGAGATCTTTGAATCAGAAGCGGGACGGCCTTCTCAATTCTCATTTCGCAGTGCCAAAGAGCTGCCAAGTACTTTTTCATATCTTGAATAGATTCACACACATTTTTGTCCATAATGTTTCGAATTTGATTTCTCACATTTTCATTTTTGTAGAATTATGGTTTTCTATTCCCCACTCGGTGGGCCAACGATGATAATGTTCGCAAGGCACTGCATGTTCGAGAGGTTTGATATGAAAAATCTGCATTCTCATTTGATTAGTAATGCTACATCATAATTGCCAACAAATACTTAAAATCTATGTCCAATTTCAAATGGGTACTTTAAATTTGAGTCCAACATAGACCAAAGAAGCCTTAGCGGTTAATGGATATATCATACATAATAATGCACTTAGCTCAATGTTCTGCAGGGGACTATAGGGAAATGGAAACTATGTTACAAATCTGATTTTGAGCATGATATCACTAGCAGCTTTGAATTTCATGTAAATCTCAGTGCAAAAGGCTACCGTTCCTTGATATATAGGTGAAGATCTTCACATTCTAAATCTGTTTCTATTTCTCTGGAGACTCGCATTGTTTCCATGTGTGTGTGTGTATATATATATATATATATTCTTTTAGCTTTCTCAGGGCCATTCACGACTACTTGCTGATTTCATATTGCAATTGATGTTTGTTATCTTGACAGTGGGGATCATGATGCAGTTGTTCCTTTCATGTCAACTCAAGCGTGGATAAGGGCTCTAAACTACTCCATCGTACATGATTGGAGGCCATGGCATGTAAATGACCAAGTCGCAGGGTAGGCATAAAAACGTTTAACATTGACATGATAAGTGGCAAAAGTATTAATCAAAAATTGAAATCTATCAATTCTATTTTACCATCATTTCCTTTTTAATTTTTCATATTTCCTCCCAAGAACGCCGTAAGAAAGCGTGTGACCAAATCTTTATTAATGATTTCCCTTTTGAGCAGATACACGAGGACTTACTCAAATCGAATGACTTATGCAACTGTGAAGGTAGGAAAACATGCAATATTTTTAACCACAGGTGCTCTTGTATTTTGTTTTTTTCAGAGAAAAAGTACAAAGTTTGGTGAAAGATTTGGTGAAAGTTCCGATTTTTTCTTATTTTAAATATGCTGTATCTGATTGCAGGGTGCAGGACATACTGGTGCCGAGTACAAGCCTGAGGAAGGTTTGGCCATGTTTACTAGGTGGATATCTAATGTGCCTTTGTAACTCAAAGGTTAAGATGCACAAACGTAACATGTTTACTAAGCGAACAATGGCAATGGCAAATCATCGTCTACACATGGCGTTTTTTCTTTTTCTTTATTTTTATTTTGGCTCTGGCAAATAGGGAGTAGATGCAAGAGTTAAGATTGGACTCTTCCGGGGAAAAATTATGGAGGAGGCGTATCTATTCTTCTTTATTGATATTACAAATAAGAAGGGGAAAAAAAAACTCCTTTAAAGTTGGCACTTAGCAATAACAATAGTGAGAAATGACATGCTGGACATGCATCCTGCAATATAGAACTCAACAGAGTCAGAGAGAAGTTACATGTAAAGGGTTTTTGACCCCAGTACAGTACAGTTGTTTTAAAACAATTTCCTTGTCTAATGTTGTTTCAGAATTTATGTCAACTAGATTTAAACCCGCGCAATGCGCAAACAAATAAAGTTAATGCAATAGATAATGTTTCGAAGTATGAATCTCGGTACGTTCTCTGGATCCTGAAGCTCGGGGATGGGATGAAGGCTCTGACACGGTTGATCTCTGGACTCGCGTTGCAGTGGGTACCTGCAATCACTCCAATGCTCAAGTAAGCAAGGGTTTAAGGAGTATAGTAAGTGATAATTGGATGATCCTCGTACCTGGGATATGGGTTACTATATAACCGAGGTGGTTGAGGTAGTTCCATGTATCGCGGTGGTGGGAGAATATCTCGACCCGCGTATGGTGGACTGTCCGGGGGTGCTGGGATGGCTAACCCCAAACAGATAAGATGAGTGGGATCTTGGGATGGCTTATCCTGAGCAGATATGCAACCAGATCTCGGGGTGACTTATCCTGAGCGGTTACGCGGACGAGAATCTCGGGTTGGCTTATCCCGAGTAGTTATGCGGATTGGAATCGCGGGGTGGCTAACCCTGAACAGGTGATACGGGCCTGGGTGGTCAGGTCACTAGGATGGGCCTTTATGGCCTAGTCCGTAACAAATATGCTTCTTTAAAAATATTTTAGAACATGCTATATTAGACATGGTAACTTTCTTGCAAGAAGCTTTGGATGCTTATATATATTTTATAATTTTTTTGTTATTGTAATATTATTTACTAATTGAGGAGTTGCATGTTAGCAAATCCTTTGTCTCGCTGTTCGTGCAAAGACGGAACAATGGCAAGTGCAAGCATAGACACATGAAATTCGTAGCCATGATTGTTAACAACATGGAGGGAAAAGGATGAGGCCGTGAGGATAAGGGTGTGGGGGGATTATGACCACTAGACGGTAAATTAGTTGTAAAAAAAATCATTGACATCAATTTAATCTTAATATTTTAAAACAAAGATGAAGGCTAATTGAACTGAGAGAGCGTGTAATTGTGGATGGGCTGGCTTGCGGAGCAATCTGGGGCTAAAAAAAATGTTGCAAGTTAAAAAGATTGAGGGACTCCATAGCAATAAATGTGTTATTACATTAATTTACAATTTTGTCCCTTCTTAACCAATTAATGAGAAATTAATGTTGGCGTCATGCCTTAAATCTAAAACCAAAGCTGAGACAAAAATTAAAAGAAAAAAGCCACCCATTTTTGTCCAACAAAGTCTCAAATATGAAACACCTTCGAGCATTGACATGGCCTCTATTGCACTCTCCCTACTCCATCAACTAGTAGTCACCTTCGCCAGAAATGGTCCCTGCCCGTTACCTCGCTACTGCCATCATCGCCAATCCGCCCTCTCCTGCCACCCTGTCCACTGCCATCCTTCTTTACTCTGTCACCCCAAAGTTTTTCTTCCTGCAATCTCAAAACCTGAATCTGTGTCCTGGCAGAGAGGACATTTGCGAAGGAGGAGATCTCGTCGATAGATCGGTGTAGTGGCGGTAGATCTGTTGGTCTGTTTTACAGATTTGGTTCTAGTATTTTTTTTTTCTTCCTTTCACAGATTGGTCGGATTTCGCATTTATAGTTCTGGTATGCTAAGGCTCTTTCTCACCGACATTCTGTTCGTCTTCTTCGTCGAGTTCTTCCAAGACAATCTAGTCTCTCACAATGCCGGTGCTGCCCAAGAGATTCATCTTCATTTTTTTATTCAGCATAGAGAAACCCTAAAAGAAACTTCATTGTTCTACTCCTTTGTGTTTCTGAGTAGAATGACCTCACTGACGGAGCCAATGGGAAGAACCACCAAGTGTGATGCAAGACCCAAGGATATAAAGATTTCAACACCCTAACACACATTTTGACTCAGAATAAAGGATAGGATCAAAATCCTCTCTGCAAAACCCTTAAGGAACCTACCGTTAAAAACATATATAATTGGGATAAAAGCAAGAAATTGAGAATTACTAGGTTACCCAATTTCTTGATGCAACAAGCAAAACAAATCACTCACCTTGCACACACAAAGAGATCACCCCTTTGCAAAGAAAGTTTTCTAAAGAGAAAACAATAAAAATTCTGCTGTACTAGTTTACGAGGTATTTGTAATCTCTTACATTAGATTTAAATTTAAACTAAAAATAAAACAAAAGATAAAGCTAATTTAAACTAAAGATGAGTCCAATAATCATCAACCTAAGAATGGGCTAATAAAATAAAATAAATTTAAATGTTCTAAATACTTAAAATAAATAAACAAAATATAACTAAAATAAACAAAAGATAATGATCTGAATAAGATAACATCAATTTGCAGCATGTTGAAATTTTCATCTTGTCCACTAGTGATGTAATGTCCAGTTTATTTATTATTTTTGACCCCTTGTGAAACACCCCTACTAGCTATTTATGCTATAGTTGCAAATACGCTGTGTAGAGTTGTTTTTTGCTTTGGTCGGGATTACTCTTAATCCCTATACCTTGGAAAATAGTTTAATACGAAAATATGAACCAATTTAAATAAAACTCTTATTGCAAGTAGGAATCACACGTGAACAACTATGTAGGTACAACAAAGCGGTAAAGCCGTATGGAGTCTCGATAGTCCTCCGCGGCAATTATAGTACAACATAATTAGCACGAAATAATCACACATAATTGACCCCATTTAGACAAAGCAATACATATATACAGATATAATTCACATGTTACATAGACCTCTTTCGGTCTTACATTCAAATAGGTACAACCAAAAAAAAAAAATTACCCTGTTACTCTATCACTAGTCTTCTTCAGAGTCTTCCTCCGGATCTTTCTCCTCGTCGCCGGAGTCGAGCTCCATGGAGTCCTCCTCCCTAGAGTCATCACTGGTGGATGAAAGGGAGTCCAAGACTGGGAGTCCTCGTCCTCATTCGTCTCCCGGGAAGTCTCGGGGATCATGGGTAGGTCCCGGCGTGCGGTGGAAGGTCCAGCCTCGACATCGTGAGTGCGCGGGGTGAGGCGTCATCGGAAGAACGGATTTACCCTCTTTCTGGGTCCAGTACGGTAGCAGGACGGTCGTGGGGGAGGTAGAGAGTTTGGGTCCACCTCGACATCCTTCTCATACGGCGGGGACTCTTCCGCATCTTCGTCCAATACAATCGGAGTGGCTAATGTAGATCCCAATGCTCATGCAAGCCTTGACATCTGGCATCACAAGCGAGCGGGGTGAGAACCATGTGCTCTCAGTGGGCCTCTATAAGGGTTTCTGCTTTCTTTTAGCTCGGTCATGATCCAGGCCACTGAGGAGATCTCTAAGTGTGTCATGCAACTCTACATTTCCTAGTTCATTTTTAGTCTTGTTATCCTGAATGACTTTATCTAAGTTACTAGGCGGTGGGAACATCTAATCTTTACTATAGGGAATTAGGGTTACCTCTGGAGCTTATTATTACTCGTCGTACTGTACTTAGGGCTTACTTCTGGGCAATTAGTCGCCTCTTACCGTACATACCTCTACATACATACATGTATACATATATATTCACATATAGACATTCATTCATAATCCATGCGGGCTGGGGGTTCTCTTACGCGCCCGGTGGCTGCGTCCTCTTTCATTTCTTTACTTGTGTGTCCTTTCTCCTTCGCAGTTCGTGGGACCGTCGTCCCCATTCGGCTACGATCTACTTACTATTACCGTCTCGTCGGTAACCGGGCATTGCTCTTTTCCCGAGTGGTAGCTAAGCACGAATGCCCGCAGGCTCTTTCTCATCAACCGACGATAGGAGGTGACCTTCTAGCATGCTAGATGGTGAGGGGCCCACCCTATGATGGTGCCAGGAGTGGACTCGTGCCTTGCTTATCTTTCTTCCTTGCACGCCCCTTACCGGCGGCCTTAACTTTACTTTATCTTTGTACGCCCCTTACCGGCGGCCTTAGCTTTCTTTTCTTTTCTTTTCTTTCTTTCTTTGACTTGCGGGTGGAAACCCGCATTTAGGCCTATGCCTACATTGTTTAAAATTTAGACCAGTTTACCTTGCGAAACTGGCGAGGGCTTGTCAGGTGTGACTTGCCAAGAGAGGGGAATCCCTATTACATAACTACGTACACTTTTTTAAGGTACACTGATCCCTGGTTGGCCGGAACCTTCTTAAGAAACATTTTTGTTCCCTACGTTCAATTATGATCTTCATTTACGTTAAGCATTACATCTCTAGTGATCTAGGGTTACCCTACAGTCGTAGTGGCAACCGGGTCCTCATGATGCATGTTAACACATATCCATAACTCATACATATATGGCACACTCATTCACATAAAGGAAGCATACATGTTTGAGTCTTGGACCTAGGTCATCCGAATGACAATCTCCAGGTCATTCGAATGGCACTGGTTTTGGCTCATGGGTGGCGCAAAGGATGGTCATTCGAATGCCCATGAAAGGTCATTCGAATGATTCTGGCCTTTTCTTTTTAAAGCTCACAGGGAGGTTGTCATTCGAATACCCAAGGCCAGGGCATTCGAATGACTGGCCTCTGTTATCTTCAAAATCACAAACCCTCACGACTCATTCGAATGACTCTAAGGTTTTCATTAGAATAACCCGTGGTTTTTCACCCTCATTTTCTGAAACATTCGTGGTTTATTCGAATGATCCTACGGGATTCATTCGAATGACCACAGACCTAATACAGGTCCTGGTGATTTTTCTCGCTTCCCATCCTTACACTAACCCATTTTCTTCCCCCCAAAACACACATAATACTTACATACATCACCCTAAGGTGATTTAGAGCTCAAGGATGGCTCGATGTTGGTCAAGAAATGCTTGGAGATTCCAGCTTCCTCTCCTCTTCTCCCCGAGAAAGAAAACTTAGGAATATGTGGTGATGAGAATGATTGGAAATGGCTGTGGCTTTAGCTATGGCCCCGGGCCCTGAAAATGAATAAGGAAAGGAAGAAATTGGAAGAAGGAAATGGGAGAAATGGTTTGCAGGAGGCTTCGATGGCTCCCCGGGGAACTTGGTGTACGAATTGAATAAAATGGAAGGGATGGCAAGATGGGTGAACAGGGGAAATGATGGCCCCTGGTAAAGTGATGTGAAGGATGAAGGAGGTGGTTGAAGGGGTATGGTGGTGATGTTGCATGACAGGCTGGGCAGGAAATGGTCTACAGGTTTATCCCCTGTTCGGTCATATTCGGTCACACGCAGTATCTGCATTTCGCGTGTGGTTGTCCGAAAAATATTCCTGATGCACCGCCGTGACCTACTAATTTTCCTCGTTAGTGGCTCGGGCTTGGGTAGGGGTATTTCGGGGATTTATTTCCTCATTAGTACATTTTGCAGGCATTATAAGTCTCCAAAAAAATTCCCGATGAGCCCGAAAATCGTCCAAAAGTTCGGGAAAAATTCACGGGATCCTGATACCTTGTTTTGGCCATGGTTTTACAAGTTAGATGCGGCGTTTTACGCCCTCCTCACGTATTGACCAGTTCCCGTAATTATCCATTTATTAATTTCCACTAGGGGAAATTTTGGGCTGTTACACCTTGTGCATCCATCAAAGTGGTTGAAGAACTTGTTTGGGATAAAGAGAGACTACAAAGAGCATGTTTTCTTCATAATCGCTTATCGCTAGAATTCTCCTACATTATAGATTTTTCCTACTTTACTTTTACAGAAGTATATGGGATAGATTTGTAACTCAGACCTTGAGCGTAGCACAAGAATTGGTGAGATGATGAGCACAATTATTGTGGCCAAGAGTGATGATGGTGATTAGTTTGAGCGGCGCCGATGGTACCTGCAAAAGACACTCTTACACCCAAGTAAGTGAATTTATTAGGTGTTAAGTGTAATTGAGATAGATTGATCGTACCTGAACATAAGTGTTGCTTTTTCTTATATAGTATGCCATGACTATGACCATTTTGACTGTTGGGTAGCCTTTAACATGCTTTTGTAATGACTCAGATAAAGGTTAATTGAGTTGAGTTGATTAAAGCATTAAACTATGCTCATAAAGCATAAACCGTTACATACAAATATGCCGGCGAGTATTTATAAACACCATTATTGTTAACAGTTATGGTTCTTCAATTGACCGTTCCGGTATGAGGTAAGTGCAATTGATCGACCCTAGATGAGGCGAGGTTGAACCGACTTGTAGAAGTCTTATGTGTTCACTCATCTCAGCTAGACAATACCTAAGTCAGGAACAGATTTAGTGGTTCAAAAGCTCATCTTCAAATTATTCAAAAGCTCATTCCACAACTCATTCAAAACTCGGTGGTTCAAGGTATATCTCAGTGAACGGGTTCAACCATATTTCTTTGATGTACACGAAAAACCTCGCTTTTCCTTTTGTTGGAATAGAAACTACTTTTGTCTAGATCCAGATCCTGAGATGTCGGACTAGGAAAAAGATTTTGTAAAGGGCCTTGTTGACGCTTTTCATAATGACTTATTTCTGACCAAGTGTTTAGTTTTAGAACCTGAGAAGAAAAATGTCTATATCGGTAAAGTTGCTTGACTTGTTTATCTTACTTTACTTTTAATATGCAGCTAGACTTATTCTAATAACATGACTTCTTCGTCTTATTTCAACTGACATGGCCAACAAAATAGATTGCTAGGGAAAAAAGGTGCTAGGGAAACACAGAGGATTGGAGAGTCTCACTCTGCATGCGTTTCAAGATTAGAGAATTACTGTACCACCAACACATAGTAGGCCACACAACAAGTCTGAGGGGCACTTAGAATCAAGATGCATTGCAACCGCACCAATGAGTAAGGGGTGGCTGGGTCCAAGGTCTAAACAACGGGTAGAGGAGAAGTGTAAATGGAGTGATGAGAGAACGGTTTCGCAACTAGGGCTTCAATTTCTTTTATGATTACGAGGGTTTCAATTTTTTGAAAAGAAAAAAAGAAAGAAAATAAAGGGAGGGAAATAGAAATAGGAAGGAGAGGGAGATAAAATAAGATAATCGCGTTTGATTTTGAAACGTGAACCTATCTAATGGCAAGTTAGGGTTAGTTTATGTGAGTTAGACACGATTACCAAAATAGCGAGTAATCAACTGTGGGCAATCTCTGCTTTTTTGGTAACATGTAGAGGGATAATATATTTCACACCAAATACCTTATCTAGGACAGAGCGTGCAACATGATTATTAACAGAGGGAGTTGTGCGAATGTGGCTAGCACTAACCTAGTGAAAAAAAGTTAGATTTGCCTACTTTAAAACAACCTCTGTCATACAATTTACAATGGCTGAATGAGCGTGGAGAAGTTAAAGTGTCTAAGCAGCTTTTTATTTCTTTTTCAATTGGAAGATATAAGGAAGGAGTGTTGTGTGATGTGAGTCTAATACAGGTCGGTCACTTATTGTTGAGTAGACCTTGACAATTTGATTGAAGAGTCATCCAAGATGAGTACAAGAATAGGTACTCATTTGGGAAAAATGGGAAGAAGATTACTCTTTCTCCTTTAACTCTCCACCAAATTTATGAAGAATAATTGAGGATAAAAAGAGTATTTGAGGAAGAAAACAAGATTGATGACAAATCATACAAACTAAATTTGCTTGCTAAGTATAGTTTGATTGCTAGATTTAATGTGCCTTATGCTTTCCATTTTCATGAAAGTGACGGTTCTTGGGCGAATAGTTTTGAGGAAGGAGGGAATGATGAAAATCGAGCATGGAATCCAGGTATTTGTGCGCTAAGAATGCAAATAGTTGGTGAAACGACTTTTTCTAATGACTTTGTTGTGAATACTGAGTTGACTATTCAAAAAGATCTAAAATGGTTAACTCTGACTAAGATGATTATTCAAGACGATCCAAGAAGCCTGTTGATTTTGACCAAACTAAGTATTCAAGAAAATCTACGATTGTTGACTTTGACTACAACTGAAGATCCAGTTGAACTATAGTGTTTTAATTAATTGGACTCTATTTGTTTTTATGTTGTTATTAATTTTGTGGGTCTTTATTATTATTATTTTATTATTTTGGACCTTAGGTATTATTTAGACCCCTTTAATAGATTTTAGAGTTTTATTAGTTTCCTTATTTAGTGGTTTCCTTATTTTCGTATAAATAAGTACATTGACTATTAGGCAAGACAAACTTTTATCATCAATTTTATTGTGAGATTTATTTTTTATTTTCTTTCGCTTTATTGTGAGTACTCTTTATGCTAAGGTTCTCTGTCAAATGTTGATTGACGGTTGTGGGGGCATATCCCAAAGTTCTTATCATTGGTTAAGGGTTGAGGAGTTAACCTTTCCAAATCCAAATCTCTTATGGGTGTACGTTTCTACACGGGGCCTGTATCATCACGAATGCACAAATTTTTCATTCACATACTTTTGAACAATCAGAAACCAAGAAAATGATGAAAACGAAAACAAAACGAACAAGAACACTTTGATACTCACATACACAAACTTTTCTGCACACACGTTTAAAATTTTTGAACAATCATAAACAAAAAAATGATAAAAATAAAAATGAAAACTCTGAGATCTATAATGTCTTACGAAGAAGAAAACATGAAGAAAAAATTAGCATTTGTAATAAACAAAGAAAAAAAAATGAAGAAAGAATTGGAGAAGAAGAGAGAAAAAAAAGAATAAAAGAAGGAGAAGAAGAGAGTAAAGAAGAGTGGGGAGAGAAAAAAAAAATATGCACTAAATATGATGTACAACCAGTGAATGCAAGTGATGTACACCGAACAGTTTTTTTTTTCCTTCTATCTTTATCTTCTGTATACATTTTGTAACTAGTTTCTCAGGTCTATAACTGGCTTTCCTACATGTCCACGATACCATCTGATTGAATACAAGCTAAAATCATTTTCCAAGCCTTTACCTTATATTCTCCTCTTAAAATAACAATTGTTGTTCAGGTGACAAGTCTCCAAAAGTATTCAAATTGAAAGAATATTGGCTTGAGCCGACATCCTCACTTGACAAAGCATTAGTGACATGGGAATCAAATGAGACCATGACACTTGGTAATCGCCAATTAGCTTAAGTAATAAGAGTTTCGCCCATACTAATAGTGGTAGTTTTTAGCCTAATAGTAAGCCCTAAGAAAGAGGTATAGCATTTAAGATGTTAATACAGATGTTGGTTTTCCAATGTCATTGCCATTGCTCACTTACTACACGTAACGTTTACACATTATTGATTATGCAAACGAATCATAAGCAAATGAGCATCTCACGTGTATCCAGGTTTGTGGCATCTTTACAAAGGCACATTAGATATCCACCTAGAAAACATGGCAAAACCTTCATCAGGCTTGTACTCCGCAGCTGTATGTCCCGAACCCTGCAATTAAAATGAAGATACAATCTTTCACCATACATTGTATTTTTTTTTTTAAATAATAAAAAAAAAAACAAGAATACTTGTGATTAAATCATGTGTTTTCTTACCTTCACAGTTGCAAATGTCATTTGATTCGAGTAAGTCCTCGTGTATCTGCTTGAAAGGAAAATTAATCATAAGGATTTAGATACATGCTTTCTTAGTAGGATTTAGGGACAAGTATGTTCATTTGTGCTTACTAAAAAATTAAACTTATTTTACTTTGTGAGACTCGAACCCAAGACCTCTTTCATTCAGAACAATGTCTTATCTACTAGACTAGCATTACTTTTTACAACATTTTATACAACCATATTGATTAATATAATTTTATTATTTAATTATTTTTAAAGAAATCATAATCTAAAGAGTCCCTAGGACTCTCTCACACTCACACTCTCATCTCACTGAATAATGTGAGAGAGTTTTGATGACATTTTCCTTTTTGATTTTTGTTGGTCAAATGTCATATATTCTGTTTATGATCTTACTATCACATACTAAGCAAGAGAATTGGTAATATACATAACAAAGTTGAGCAAACTTTTTTGGGATATGGATTTTGGTTTCTTAATGATAAAATCAGTGGATGAAAATTTGATTTTCCTCTCACATAAAGGATATTCACGTTACTCAGACTTATCTTTTGATCTGTTTCTTCATGGGCATACCCCAGCAGCTTGCTACTTTAAAGTTTCAATTCTTTATTGAAAATGTCTTTTTAATTCATATTGAATTTATACTCTTCCTTGTTATATAGTAAATATTATATATTCAGTTAAACTCTCTCACTTCTCTCGAGAAATACCTTTATATATATATATATATATATATTAATTTTTTACTTTAGAATATTATTATATTAAGAAATTAAGTTCTTAACAAAAATAATACTTTGTTATAATTATTTTTGAAAAATTAAAAATTACATATTTTATTTTATTTTAATATTTATTTCTTATTTTTTTATGATAAAAAATACAAAGGCAGGTCTATCACTGATATATGACATTTTACCAACAAAAAACAAAAAGGAAAATGCCAGCAAAGCTCTCTCACATTATTCAAATGAGATGAGAGTGTGAGTATGGGAGAGTCCTAGGAACTCTTTAGATTAGGGTTTCTTTAAAAAGAAAAATTAAATAATAAAATTATATTAATAAATATGATTGCATAAAATGTTGCAAAAAGTAATACTAGTCTAGTGGATAAGGCATTGCTCTGAAAGTTGAGGTCTTGGGTTTGAGACTCACCGAAGGTAAAATAAGTTTATTTTTTTAGTAAACACAAATGAACATTTGTGGTAAACAGGTCGGCGGCCAGGCTCAGGCCGAAGATTAATGAAACAGGCCCAGCCTATTAAGGGCTGGCCTGACCTGTTCCCACCCCTGCTGATGTAACATTCTGCTTTTTCCCTTAATAAAGATTTTATGAATTAAATAGGGAAAACAAGCTCTCACACAAGCTTTTAGGTTAAAATGTTTGTAGAAGAAATTTTGTTCAGTTTCATAAAATTCTGCAGACACTAGAATAGATCCTTTTTGTCATCTGAATACAATAGCGTGTCTAAGGTATCTGTAAAATATACGATTACACAAGAAAGCTCACAAATACCTTAGATTAACCTAGGTTCTTCCTTAGAAAAATTAAGAGATCATAAGGACGTGATCGAAATATTTTTAAGATAACCATACGCGAAGTACCGAAACCGGTAATGACTAAACCTGATCAAAATTGATCAGTATTTGGCCGTAAAATCTTGGCCACAAAATCCAGCCAAGAGACATCCTTCTTGGACGGCCACAAGCTCTCCATGTGGCCAAGTCGACATTCAACCTAATTACTCATGTAGTGACTAAGTAGGTGACTCATAGGCTTATGTCATGGATGACATAATCAAAGGGCAAAATGAGAAATTTGGCCAAGGGCATTTTGGAGAAGAATTTTGTGGGTTTGGCTATAAATAGCCCTTGGAATACTTCCAAATGGAAGACATGGAAAAACTTGGTGAAACTCTATCGGTTTATACACTCTGTTGTTATTCAGCCAAAATACAGATACAATAGTTTCCTGTGTAACCTTAACCCTAACTCTCCATAATCTCATCTTTAGAGATCACTCTTCATTTCCTTAAGCAAGAACCTTTGTCCATAATCTTGAAGAACTACTTTGGTATCAAGGAACACAGGCATCAAGACTTCCAGAGTCTCTGCTGACTTGTGAAGGATTTAGTCTCCAAGTGGGTAAACCGACCTATCCACTGTCTATGTGGTTTCATATTAGATGATATATGATGTTAGGATGTTGTATGTGACCATGACTATATATATGTGTTGTTTATATCTGTCTGGAACTGCTGGTGCTATCTGTGACTCTGTCAGAATTTAGGAAAGCCTAAGCTGGAAATAGAACTATATCACGTTTTTAAGAGGAACTGTATCCTGGGAATTTTATCTTGAAAAACTAATGTTATTTTTGAAATCTACCTGAAAAATTGAGTGGGGATGTCAAGTTTTGTGACTTTAGGAGTCCCCGATGAATTTCTTAGCAAACAGACAGAAAACGATGTTTTTAAGTAACAAGGGCAAAATGGAAATTTTGAATTTTGGGACTGAAAAACTAGGTTGATTTTCAGAAAATATGATTTTAGAACTATCAAAAACCTTAGGGCCAAGTCTTAAGTCCATCGGGTTTTTGAGAACTAAAATTCAAAAGAAAATAGGGATTTACGGGGCAAAACAGTAATTTTGGGAAAATGGTAAAACAGTAATTTCGTGAACTTAGGATTGAAATATGAATTTCTAAGTATGAAAAATGATCTTAGGGTTATCAAAAACTTTGGGGTAAGGTCTTGAACCTCTCCGATTTCTAATCACTAATTTCTGACAAAAAACTGATGCATGCTTTGTGACTATTGGAATAATTGTTGGATATATATTTGTTTATGTTTAAGAAATGTTTGAGCATGAAATTATGTTCCTTATATGTATTGAATTTGATGATGAAAGTTAGAGGAAGTATTCATGAGATATTATGTTTATTCTATATGAACTGTTGCCTTAAGATACTGAACTGTGGAAATGAAAAAGAAAGAAAGGAATCCTAGGGCGTGACATCACTAAGTCCCTAAATAATGATGATGGTAAGTACACTGCTGGTAGCATCGATAAGGCATGCTAGTAGTGGAAACTCCCCTGGTAGCGTCGATAGGGCATGCCAGCAGGACAAATGTTTCTCAGTCGTGTCGATAGGGCAGGCTGAGGAAAACAAGTCCACCTCTTGGACTATCACGTTCGAAGCAGAAGAACGGAGATAGATCCTATCGTTGAGTGATGACTATTTCGTGGGAAGCAGAACCACTCATGTTAAGCGCTGTCTGGTCTTCAACAATACTGAGTTAGAAAGCAGCTTGTAGTCGTATGGCCACCACTGCAAGGGAGCTGGACTTGAGTATATGAAAGCTATGTAATATGTGATATAAATGTCCATAAGTGGATACGAGCACAAGCTTATAATTAAAATGGGCACGGTTATAAGTGGATGTAAACTGAAGCTTATAAGAAAAATGGTTTTCAGAAAACGAGGATTTTGAGACAGTAAATGTAGCTATGTGAATTATGTGACAGTATGTGACCTAAGGGTTAGAATAGAGAATAGATGACATAGATAATGAAAGAATAGGTTTCCCCAGTCACGTAGTAACATAGATAAAGCTACTCAGGCTTAGTATGGATATTAATAACTAGTAGGGATGTAGTATAATTGTGACACTTAGATATTCATGAGCGGCTCGGATCATAAATGAGAATAAGAAGTTCCCTAGATCTCAAGGTTTTCCCACTAAAAGCGCAATGTTTTCACCCCACTCATTCATGACTCCAGGGTTTGACATGTAGCACGGGGGAGAGCAGTAGGAGGAAGAGCAGTACTGAAAAGGGCAAGCAGAAGGATATGCTATTAGTTAGTAGGCTATATGTTTTGTACTATTATGTTAAGTACTTGTACGTAACAACTATGATATTACCTGTGTAACTACTTGGGAATATATGGCATGGACCACTGGTTGCGATGAATGTTGAATATGCCTAATAAATATTAGTTAAAGTATGCTACGTTACTGCTCACAATATATATTCTGATGAGAACAAGGCTCATATTTTATACTATGATACGTATAAAGAAAAGTTGAAATTGGTCCATGTTTTTGGGTAATTATATTTTAAACTCATAAGTGAGACTAAGTACTATCCCAACCAAAGAAGATAACAACCTAGTCGGCAAGTTTGCGATTTAAGCGTAGACTAGCTAGTTAGGGTGTTTCACCCGACAAATGTTTGAGATTTGGTTTAGGTTTCTAAAAAATTAATTTTTTGGTTTTGGTCCAAACATATCAAAAATTGCATGTTTTATTCCCTTCTGTTAGTGAGACTTGATGGTTTTAGTCATTGCCGTTAATAGAACTCTGTTAAATGATGACGTGCCACATCAGTAGTGTCATGTGAGCAAAATAAGCTCACCGAAGCCATAACCATAACATGTGATTGACTTGATTTTGAGTGATGGGTGATTTGGGATCAAATCATCAGCAATGCCCATGATTTGGGATCAAATTCGGGTCAAATAATAGGTTATGAGTTGAGTTATGAGTCAGGTGATTTTATTTTACTTATATGACACTACTGACGTGATATTCTGTTAGCCACGTCTATAGTTAACAGAGTTCCACTGACGGCAAATACTAAAACCATGTAATTTCTCGGATGTTTGGACCAAAACCAAAAAAATAATTTTTTAAGGACCTAAACCAAATATTGAAAATTTGAAAATTTGTCCGGACCTGAAACATATCCTATTTATGTTATGACTTGTATAATCTTCCACATGTTTTTTGGGGTAATAAGTAAATCTTTATCATGTGAAGCTTAAAAGTTTGATGCCTACCCTGCAACTTGGCCATTTAGAAGCCATGACCTCCAATCATCTACAATTGAGTAGTTTAGAGCTCTTATCCACGCTTGAGTCGATATGAAAGGAACAATTGCGTCATGATCCCCACTATCAAGATAACATCAATTGCAATATGAAATCAGCTAGTAGTTGCGAATGGCCCCGAAAAAGCTAAAAGAAAAAAAAAAATGCTAAACATTTGGAAACATTAGAATGTTTAAATCTTTACCTGTATATCAAGGAACGGTAGCCTTTTGTACTAAGATTTGCATGAAACTCAACGCTGCTAGGGATCTCATCTTCAAAATCAGTACGGTAACACCGCTGCCATTCCGCTACGATTCCCTGCAGAACATTGAGCTAAGTACATTATTATGTATGATATATCCATTAAATGCTAAGGCCTCTTTTTCAGTCTGTACCTGACTCAAATGTAAAGTAACCATTTGTGATTGGAAATAAACAGAAGTATCAGGCAACAATTATGATAAAGCATTACCCATCAACTAAATATAATGAGAGTGTATATTTATTATATCAAACCTTTCGAACATGCAGTGCCTCGCGAACACTCTCATCATTGGCCCATTGAGTGGCAAGGAAAAAACTGAAAATCTACAGAAAGGAAAGCGCGGGATGTCAAACTTAAAGCGCTATGGACAAAATTGTATAGACAAATGTATTCAAGATACACGAAAGTACTTGGCAGTGTATATCTGGCACTGTGAGATGAGAACTAAGAGGGTCCTTCAGCTTCTGTGCCAGAGATCTCCCATACAACACTTGATGTGCCTTAGGCGAATCATCTTCACAATAGCGATCCAAAATGAAGAATATATTAATTCCTGAAAGGCACTGAAGATAGGAAATAATAATTTACCAATATGGTGAACAAACTCCACTGAGTTGAACAAAAGTGTAAAAATGAATATCGTAATAAAATTGGGATATGGTCATTACTTGCCTCATCAAAGGAGTTGATGTCTCTCAAACACAATTCATTTCTGGAATCTATATTCATATACTCTCCTTTACAATTTCTCTGCAGTGACTGTCCATAGATGACTGATAGTTAAGAATCACTAGCATTTCATTTTTAACATTTTTTTTAATGAACTGTGCATAAACTGCTAACATGACAAAATTAAAATATAAATGGAATTCAAATATTTAAAGGTCAATTCAAGTGCAAACATATCAGCAATCTGTACCAACTTTATGAGGAAAAAAATATCACCAAATAGAGTTCATCAGAAATGAGTCCCATTCCATGAGCATATGGGATTCGCTCATTTCTTTCACTTCGTGTCGTAATGGGGTTTCCTAGCAGATATCCCTGTAAAAATTAAGACAAAATTATGCTTCACAGCAAGAGTTATTGTTAACACTGCCCCTTTAGAAAGGTGTATATGTTTGGCAGTTTTGAATTTAGGATTGGGAATCAAAACACATGTTCTATTATTTTGATAGTGAAAACATAGTCAGAGGAACTGACTACAAACCTGGAGATTTATCCGGGGTTGGAGACCTTTTTCATTTCCTAAAAATCAAGGAAATTTAACAATAACAATTAGTTTAACCATAATTATGCGAGGTAAATTTTGTTGTGTTAGTCATATGTAGAATGGTCTAATTTGTATGCTTCTACAAAAGATATCTCATGAAACCTTTTCAAAGCATGTCAAACAAAGTCAAATTTTCACATGAAAGTTATTCGTGACAAGGTTGTTAAACTCGAGAGTTTAAGTAAACTCATAGAACCTTAACAAACCGTAAACTCGTAAGAGTTTACATAAGTAAAATAATATGTTATAACCAATATAATTAGGAACTAAACATGATTAAATATTGTATTTATAATTGACATTGAATAATGTTAATTTTAAATTAAATTAATGAAAAAATATATCATAAAATACACCTTAATGCATGACACTTAGTTGTTATGTCATACTTTATTTTGTATGTGTATTATTTTATAATTCAATAAAACATAGCTCAATTATGATAAATATATGAAATTAGCTTAATAAACTCAATAGATATTGTCTATCATAAACAAAATTGGGTAAGTATCAAACAAAATTATAAAATTTGTACATTTTGAGGTAAACTCGTAAACCCATACATAGATTTAGACTCATAAACTCGCTAGTAAAATCGAGAGTTTACTTAAACTGGCACAAGTTTACAATAAAAAAGTTTACGTAAGTGTTAACTCGTTTTGTGTAGTAAAATTGTAAACTCGTAAGAGTTTACGAGTTAACTCGAGAGTTTAATATCCATCATTCATGCTATAATTTATTTGGAGAAAATATTATAAAATCATTTTACAATTTGGGCATAAATGTGATAGAAGCCATCGTCTATAAAATTAATGAACTAAGGAAAGGCAAGGGCAATCTACTTGGAAATTGTTACTATCCAAAATAGATTAAGATATATGCGTGCGCTCCTTTTGACATTTATACAATTAGCAACATATGAGTTCAATTATACCTATATCGATCTTCAAAAGAACTCAAACTTTGCAAACTTGGGTCGTATGAACTAGGTTTCAAAAATAATATTTATTCCTTTTATTTTTCTTTCATCTAAGTTTCCAAGAGCAGAGAAAAGGGTGGACAGGAATGCAAGGAATTAAGTAATTGATTTGAGCATAATGAGTAAACAAGATGGATGAAAACACTGAATCTTGATTTGGAAATTTTGTTTTGCTTAGTACTACACACAAAAACAATTAGTATACTGGCGGAGAAGAACTAATTAAAATGATTAAGGAACATTTATGCCTGATTGCTGTTATAAATTACAAAGATAATTAGCTACCGCTTTCATAATCGATTCATCATACACATTGAGCCATTTAAATTGATTACCATTTGAAATTTCTTGAACAATAGCAGGGGCAGGAATGCCAGAGTAAGAATCAGCTCCAACATAGAATTTATTTGGAAGAAATTCCGGGTGATCAATAAGCCACTACAAAAATTAAGACAGAAATATTACATCCTAATAATAAATGATCGAAATTACATGGCTTGTTTTGAGCACCCTCAGCAAACTATGAACAAGGGAAAAATAAAAGTAAAACTTAGCACGAAATTTGATGAGAGTCCCATGAACATGGGCGGAGTGACTTTACCTTCCTAAGAAATTGATGGGTATGGTGAACTAATTTCCAGTCACTTCGTTGGGCAATGACATTTTTCGCATAAGAGAAGCCCGTTCCAAACGGCAAATCTGCGAAAATAATGCTAGATACCTGACAAAAGCCATTACATTATTTGAATCGCATAAAGAGTGTGTTAGTGCTAGTGCTGTTTACACACACATTACTGCCACATGCTTAAATAGAGTTCAAGAAACGAAATCAATGTCACCTTTGTCCATGACTGCGGCCTCAATTCCAAATTAGGCAGGCTCCCATTGTACTCCTCAATTTTAAATTTGAATGGACCTATTGATGACAACAAATGTTGAGGGGACCATTTCCAGTGAAATCCTAAGCCACACACAGCAAAATAATGAGATCTTCTGTAACCAACCTATTTGATCGACAAGGCCACAGAATGAAGAACAACCAGGGCCACCGCTTAGCCAAAGCATAAGAGGGTCTTTCTGAGGATCGTTCTCTGACTTAATGAAGTAATAGAAAACCTGCATGTCATCATCATCATCATCATCTTCCCCTAATCCCACATACCTGCCATGCCAACACATATGCGCATTATTAATATCTCGTTGTAACCATCAAATTAGTGCCCGAGAAATTCGTGGCATACTTACCCGGTTTCGAGTTGAAAGGGGAGTGGTCCTTCAAGCCCAGGAAGCCGTTCCACCTTCGCGCGAGAGCATTCAATCCGAGATGACAACGATGATGAAATCTGCAGCAGAAGAAGCACAAGAATCGGAAAGTAGCAGCGGAAAGTATTAGAATCCATAATATCTCAACTTAGCTGTGAATGTAATGGCGGCGGTGCGGTCCAAACAGCATCAAGACCATCAGCTTTCTAAAATGAACAGTAAAACCCTCTTCATTTTTTACCTCAAACTCTATCAAAATATAATTTTGATTTTGCAATATGGTTCTTGGGTAAGTGTTTAATTATAATTAATTGGATTAATTATCAGTTAATTAGCATAATCACGTCACCCCAACTAGATCTAATCTTCCACCTCTGCTGCCCACTGCCCCCGCCTACCCGCAACCCTCATCTATCGCCCTATCCCTTTCTCTCTCTCATGCCCTTTTTCTTCTCAATTTTAGTCTCCATCAAGCACCACCACCCCGCCCTCACTATCACCGGTGTCGGAGTACCACTATTATCATCATCATTACGTCACTATCGCTGGAGCCACCACTGAGCATGCAAAATGTAACAAGTAGGAATGGACATATGGCCCAATAACTCTTTTTGTGTCTAAGATATTATAAATAGTGAGAGAATGTAATTAGAGGATATGGAATTAGATATTGTTTGATCCTAACCTCTCTCTCTAGGATTTCTATCTTTTCTCTAGTTTTCTATCACGATCCATTTCCTTGTAATTCAAACACCAAAATGCAGAAAATACCACAATTATTTCTATTATTTCCATAATTCAATCCATTACAAATTCACATCGTTACACAAAACACGCCATTTCGCATCTATCACAACTTGCTCCACCCCACCACAACCTCTAACCCACACCTTCTATGTAGCCCCACCCTCACCCAACCCACCACAGCCACCGCAACCCTCATCTGCCACCACCTCAATAAGCCCAAAAAATAGGAGAACGTAGAAAACCCAGAAAATTCAACAGATTAAAAAAAAATCCCAAAAAAAGCAACATTGCTCATCAATAACAATGACGTTCATTGTTCATCGTTCATCGTTCATCATTAACATTGAAACCCTAGCCACCACCACAGCCCCATCACCACATCACCCACAACCCCTAAAACACACCACCGAAATCACCAGCCACCTTCACAGCCCCCTAGCCACACCACCCTCACAACCCGAAACCACTAAACCTCCCACACAGTAGCCTCCCTTGGTCACCGAACTCTCTCACCCCATTTCACACTCACACCCACTCTCAATAACCACCACAGCATCAATCCCCTCACCGCCGAACCTCAACCACCTACAAAGAAAGAAACCCACAAGCCAAACGCACATGCAAACCCAGACTACAGAGAGAGCCAGAGAGAGGTGGATCTGAGAGATCCGGGAGAGAAGGAAAGAAACAGAGAAGGTTCCAGATCTGAGCCATCAAAAAAGATGATTTTTTTAGAAGATAGATGTGAATCCTTTCCCGTAGATCTGAGCTTAACTAACAACTTCTTCTTCTTTGTTCTCTGTCGATGGTTGCTGAATGAAGAAGATGGAGGTTCGTCAATTGTCTCCGTTCATGTCCGCTGCCGCCGCTCGCTTTCTTAATTGCCACAACTAGTAACCCAAACGTTGACGTGCAAGGTCATGGTGACCATATCTAGGTCCAAGGGGAGTTGAGAGACTGGTCGGCCGGAGGGGATCTGAACAAAGGAAGATAGAGGGAGTTGGAGGGGTGGGTGGAGAGAGGTGGATGAGATCTGAACGGAGGGAGATAGAGGGAATTAGAGAAAAGATTATGCTTCAACAACCACCACAAATTTTTTTTCAATGTAGTCCTTAAACCTTTTTAAATTTTTATTTTCAAGGTATATCTCAGTGAAGGGGTTCAACCATATTCTTTGATGTACACGAAAAACCTCGCTTTTCCTTTTGTTGGAATAGAAACTACTTTTGTCTAGATCCAGATCTTCAGATGCCAGACTACGAAAAAGCTTTTGTAAAAGGCCTTGTTGACGCTTTTCACAATGCCTTATTTCTGACCAAGTGTTTAGTTTTAGAACCTGAGAAGAAAAATGTCTATATCGGTAAAGTTGCTTGACTTGTTTATCTTACTTTACTTTAAATTTGCAGCTAGACTTATGCTAATAACCTGTCTTCTTCATCTTATTTCAGCTGACATGGACAACAAAATAGATTGCTAGGGAAAATTAAAGGGTGCTACGGAAACATAAGAGGATTGGAGAGTCTCACTCTGCATGCATTTTAGAATTAGAGAATTATTGTACCACCAACACATAGTAGGCCACACAACAAGTCTGAGGGGCGCTCAGAATCAAGATGCATTGCAACCGCACTAATGAGTGAGGGGCGGCTGGGTCCGAGGTCTAAACAGTGGGTAGAGGAGAAGTACAGTTTTTTGAAAAGAAAAAAAAGAAAGAAAATAAAGTGAGGGAAATAGAAATAGGAAGGAGAGGGAGATAAAATAAGATAATCGCTTCTGATTTTGGAATGTGAACCTATCTCGTGGCAAGTTAGGGTCAGTTTATGTGAGTTAGACACAATTACCAAAATAGTGAGTAATCAACTGTGGGCAATCTCTGCTTTTTTGGTAACAAGCAGAGGGATAATATATTTCACACCAAATACCTTATCTAAGACAGAGCGTGCAACATGATTATTAATAGAGGGAGTTGTGCGAATGTGGCTAGCACTACCCTAGTGGAAAAAAGTTAGATTTGCCTACTTTAAAACAACCTCTTTCATACAACTTGCAATGGCTGAATGAGCGTGGAGAAGTTAAAGTGTCTAAGCAGCTTCTGGTTTCTTTTTCAATTGGAAGATATAAGGATGAGGTGTTGTGTGATGTGGTTCTCATACAGATCGGTCACTTATTGTTGGGTAGTGTAACACCCTAGCTAACTGCATACCCTCGAGTAGT